>JAVIAB010000102.1:27877338-27899838 GCA_032433765.1 Megaustenia siamemsis | reverse complement strand
GATTTGGTTACAGAGTGTTAAGTGAGACGTGGTTCAGTGGGATTTGGTTACAGAGTGTTAAGTGAGACGTGGTTAAATGGGGTTTTTAATAAAAATGGTAAAAATTAGTTGTAGTGAGAAGTGGTTGCAACAGGGCTCTTTGAAAGAGAGTTGTATGGGGTTTTAGTGGGAGGTGGTTGCAACAGGGCTCTTTGAAAGAGAGTTGTATGGAGTTTTAGTGGGAGGTGGTTGCAACAGGGCTCTTTGAAAGAGAGTTGTATGGAGTTTTAGTGGGAGGTGGTTGCAACAGGGCTCTTTGAAAGAGAGTTGTATGGAGTTTTAGTGGGAGGTGGTTGCAACAGGGCTCTTTGAAAGAGAGTTGTATGGAGTTTTAGTGGGAGGTGGTTGCAACAGGGCTCTTTGAAAGAGAGTTTGTATGGAGTTTTAGTGGGAGATGGTTGCAACAGGGCTCTTTGAAAGAGAGTTGCATGGGGTTTTAGTGGGAGGTGGTTGCAACAGGGCTCTTTGAAAGAGAGTTGTATGGAGTTTTAGTGGGAGGTGGTTGCAACAGGGCTCTTTGAAAGAGAGTTGTATGGAGTTTTAGTGGGAGGTGGTTGCAACAGGGCTCTTTGAAAGAGAGTTGTATGGAGTTTTAGTGGGAGGTGGTTAAAAGGAGGCTCTTTAAAAAATGGTAGAAAGGATCTTTAGTGAGAGATGGTTACAGGGGGACGTTGATAGATGGTTTAGATGTGTCTTTTTTTTTTGCTTTCTTGCGTTAGCATGATTCCTTGCTTGCGTTAGCATGATGACTAAATGAATATATCGCTTCATCATCCGCCCTTGAAAGGACGTTAAGTTTTCGTGTCTATATTGCGTTGTTGTTTCCAGTAGAACCGTGATATCAGCACATTTCAATCCAACACTTCCGATTTCAGCACGACATTTTTGAGTACCGGTTTGTCTTCCCTCTTCGATCCCCTACTCGCTTGGCCAGATGAGACATGTTAGTCTGTTACTGGAGGCACCACGGAGAGGTAGAGCAGGGTCTGAACGGTTGTGATTGGCCGAACCGGGCGCAAGCCATCACTTGTGGGTCGCTGATAACTTCCAGCTCTGCGGCTGTGAGGCGCGCCTTCGCCTCCAAAGAACCTTAGGGGCTCACTGTTTTAAAGAAATGAACACCAAAAGGTCTCGATCATCATCATCATCATGTGCCATACCGGTTGGCGTAGGTGATCATGTCCCTCCACAATCTTCTATCTACAGAGCATCGTTTCAGTTCTGTTGTTGACTGTTTTCCATGCCATGACACCAAGCTATCCAGTATTTTCTCTCTTTGTCGCCCGCGATTTCTTTTTCCTTTTATTTTGCCAGTTGTAACCAAGTATTCCAACTTTCCTCTTCCCATGATGTGCCCGAAAAATGTTGAATTCTTCTTTCTGATGTTTTTTTAAGAGCTCCCTTTTCTCGATCATAGGTTACAATATAAATACATTTCAGGCCCTCTCGGGTTGTGAGGGCCCTAATCTAAAGATTATCTGGCTTCGACCTAAATCCGACCGTGCCAATCTTTCTCAGAATTGATATTTTATGTAAGGGGAGGGGAGTCTAGGTGTAAGACATGGGTTTCTGGACAGCAAGGTCCCTGATTCAATTCCCACCACAGAGGCGGAGACGCAGCTCACAGCAGCATGGCTGGAAGTTGTCAGCGACCCACAGCTGATGGCTTGCGCCAGGATCGGTGAACCAGAACCATCCAGCCCTGCTCTACCTCTCCGTGGTGCCTCCAGTATCAGACTGACCTGTCTAGTCTGGCCAAGCGAGTAGACATCGAAGAGGGAAGACAACCCGGTACTAAAAAATGTCATACTGAAGTCGGATATGTTGGGCCGAAAGGCGCAAAAATCACAGTTCTACTGCAAACCACAACACAACGCAGACACACCCACTTAACACCCATTTAAGGGCGGATGACGAAGAGGTGTACTCCTTTAGTCATCGGGCAAACGCAAATGTTTTCAAAAATCGAACCCGTGGTTTCTTTTTTGCCTTACCCTCGCCGAATCTCTAACAAGTGAGATCCCATATCTAGTCTTCTCGGAAAAGTGAGATCCCATATCTAGTCTTCTCGGAAAAGTGAGATCCCATATCTAGTCTTCTCGGAAAACGGTGAAAAAATGGATGTCCCGTGTGCACTTGCGCATGTTAAAGAACCCTTGGACGTTTAAAGTCGAAAAGAGCAGGCCAAAAATGGTTAAGCAAATCTGCCCATCCGTGTCGAAGACGGATGCATCGGGCCGAAAGGTGAAGATATTGCTGTTATGCCGTAGACTAACGATAAAACGCATCACCACTCACATAACGGTTGAACGCTAAGAATATGAGATATTTTATGGAAGTGGTTTCAGTTTGTGAGACCATACGCTAAACGTGAAAGTTATTGAGTTATTTGGGTTTTTGAGTTTTTTTTAGTTATTTGAGTTATTGAGTTATTCAGTTATTTGAATCTCTCTGCGATCAAGACTCAATCAGAGTAGGATTCCAGACTCTCTCATGATGTCAGCTGTCTGTTTAAGCGAATCGATTGCCCCATATAGTTTTTCTTCCAGGGAGGTGGGTGTGGACCACATTGCTCTTCTCAGGTCTGTGTACTGGGGGCAATCCTGTAGAACATGTTTTGTTTTGATACTGTCCAGTGTACAGTGGCATAGACTGGTTGTACCTATTTTGAATTTGGTAAACATGTGATTTCTCATTCTATTGTGGCCAGTGCGTAGGCTATGTATGATGACTTGATCCCTCCTTGATAGTTGGTGGTATCCGTCACTCTCGTTATGCTTCGGGTGTTATCGTTTCCATTTTTCATGGAACTGACCCTTGAGGATGGTTTGGCTTCATCATAACTGAGCGGATGGTTCTCTTGTGGTAATCTCCCTCCCTCTTTAGCTAATTTGTCTGCGCGTTCGTTCCCGTGTATATTACAGTGTGATGGTATCCACTGAATGACTACTCTCTGGAAGTTATTACATAGTTGGTCCAGGGTTGTTCTCAAGTCATCTAGTTCATTGTTCTTGGGGCTTCTTAGAGCTGATAATACTGACAATAATTTATTGTGCATGTTATTTGAATTATTGAGTTATTTGAGTTGTAGAGTTATTTGAGTTATTGAGTTATTTGAGTCAGTTGCGGTATTTGAGCTATAGAATTATTGAAGTATTTGAGTTATTGAGATTTGAGTCATTGAGCTATTTAGATATTTGAGTTAAAGTTATTTCGGTTCATCATCATTACACTCCGAACATGTCCATAGGTGCTTAGATCCCCTCCTCAGCAAGTCTCACTGTGTCCAGCTACTGACGACTCCAGTTCTGTGTTGGCTGATAAGTCTTCTTACACGCCCACTAAGTTTCTCGTTTCTGGCTGTCCCCATCTTAAGTCCCATCTCTTTCATCTGAAAGAGTGACGTGGTCTCATGGTTATCGAAGGCCTGTGAAAATTCTAGCTAATTGTAACATTTCTGAAGGAATGATATTTTAGCAGTAACTAATACACGTAACAAAAAGATACTATTCACCAACATTTTTGAGTTTCCTGGATGTAATATTAAATTCAAAAGCCTCGGTGGCTGAGTGGTTAGTGTGCTCGCTTCCTGACCAGGAGTGTCCGGGCTCAATCCTCAGAAGTGGCGGGTTTTTTTTCGGAATAACAAGGCTCCGGGGTTCACCCGGACTCTAAAATTGGTACCAGAGATTTTTTTGGTAAGTAAAGGCGGCTTGGCGTGATACCGACCACATCACTCAAAAATGGGTGATAGAAAAATATGGTCACTAACACCATATTCCCCCATTAAGTCTAGCAAGGCAGGGATGGAATCCTTACTTTTTTCCCCTAAATATTCAATTCGAGGGCGTTGGTGGCCTAGTTGAGAAACCTGACCCGACCAAGCTACCCAAGTTCGGACAACCCGTGCTCGATTCTCGCTGGAAGCAGTGTGAGTTGTACTCGTGGTTTGAATTAAAAAAAATATCCACTCAGTTGACCCAGCCGCTGGCAGAAATGGGTACGAGGGTAGTACTCTAGGGAGGTGAGGGATGCCGCCTCGCATCGTGAGTTTCGATGCTTGGAACGACACTATCCAGAAGTCTCCGAACGCTTCTGGGTAGGCGGCCGAGCACATATGGGTGCAAACTCGCGTGCTATGACGCCGGTTCAAGTCTCGTACTTTACCTTACCTTTACATCATCATCATCAAGTACCGGGCCTACTGGCGTAGGTGATCATGTCTCTCCTCACCTTTCGATCACGACAGTTATTTATCATTTCCGTTGTTGACATTCTGCCAAGCCATTCTCTTGAGCTATCTGGTATCTTTTCTCTTTGCTTCCCTCTAGTTCTTCGTCCCTCAACTCAATTGTTCCAGTTACTACAATTTATTCCAGTTGTTCCCTTCTCATTACATGGCTGAAAAATGATGATTGTTTCTTCCTAATATTGGAAATTAGCTCTCTTTTTGCTTTGGCCTCTTTCAGAACATTTTCATTACTCTTCTTAGTTGTCCATGGTATTCTCAACATTCTTCTGTAAAACCACATTTCTACAGACTCCAGTGATTTTATTGTCTGTTGTCCTATTGTCCATGATTCACATCCATATGCTAAGACTGGCTCTATTTAACATTTGAGAACTCTTTTTCTTGTTTTTTTGCCAAAAATAGATTGCACAGTATCTTCCTCTATCTTTGAATAAATTAATATAAATCTAAATAAATTAATATAATTTAATATAATGTATTCAATTTTATTCCTTAATATTCCATTTCTTTAACCATAAGTGTTTTCAATATTCCATTTCTTTAACCATAAGTGTTTTCAATATTCGATTTCTTTAACTATAAGTGTTTTCAATATTCCATTTCTTTAACCATAAGTGTTTTCAATATTCGATTTCTTTAACCATAAGTGTTTCAATATTCCATTTCTTTAACCATAAGTGTTTTCAATATTCCATTTCTTTAACCATAAGTGTTTTCAATATTCCATTTCTTTAACCATAAGTGTTTTCAGATCTAAGAAGCAGCTTCCTCCAACCACTCTGAATTTATAATAGAAGAAGTTTATGTATTTTCTTTATCTTTCTCTTTGGAGGCGAAGGCGCACCTCCCAGCAACACAGCTGGAAGTTGTCAGCGACCCACAGCTGATGGCTTGCGCCAGGATCGGTGAACCAAAACCATCCAGACCCTGCTCCATCTCTCCGCGGTGCCTCCAGTAACAGACTAACCTGTCTAGTCTGGCCAAGCGAGCAGGGATCGAAGAGGGAAGACAACCCGGCACTCAAAAATGTCGTCCTGATGTCGGATATGTTGGGCCGAAAGGCGCAAATATAACAGTTATACTACAAACCACAACACAACGCAGACACGTCCACTTAACGTTCTTTTAAGGACGGATGACGAAGAGGAATTCTACAGTCAACGAATACTCTAGAATACTTTAGTCATCGGGCGAACGCAAACAAGCAAGGAAGTAAGGAAGCAAGCAAGCAAGGAAGTAAGGAAGCAAGCAAGCAAGGAAGTAAGGAAGTAAGGAAGCAAGCAAGGAAGTAAGGAAGCAAGCAAGCAAGGAAGTAAGGAAGCAAGCAAGCAAGGAAGCAATGAAGCAAGCAAGGAAGCAAGCAAAGAAGCAAGCAAGGAAGTAAGGAAGTAAGGAAGCAATGAAGCAAGCAAGGAAGCAAGCAAAGAAGCAAGCAAGGAAGTAAGGAAGCAAGCAAGGAAGTAAGGAAGTAAGGAAGCAAGCAAGGAAGTAAGGAAGTAAGGAAGCAAGCAAGGAAGTAAGGAAGTAAGGAAGCAAGCAAGGAAGTAAGGAAGCAAGCAAAGAAGCAAGCAAGGAAGTAAGGAAGCAAGCAAGGAAGTAAGGAAGTAAGGAAGCAAGCAAGGAAGTAAGGAAGCAAGCAAGCAAGGAAGTAAGGAAGCAAGCAAGCAAGGAAGCAATGAAGCAAGCAAGGAAGCAAGCAAAGAAGCAAGCAAGGAAGTAAGGAAGTAAGGAAGCAATGAAGCAAGCAAGGAAGCAAGCAAAGAAGCAAGCAAGGAAGTAAGGAAGCAAGCAAGGAAGTAAGGAAGTAAGGAAGCAAGCAAGGAAGTAAGGAAGCAAGCAAGGAAGTAAGGAAGTAAGGAAGCAAGCAAGGAAGTAAGGAAGTAAGGAAGTAAGCAAGGAAGTAAGGAAGCAAGCAAGCAAGCAAGGAAGTAAGCAAGCAAGCAAGCAAGGAAGCAAGCAAAGAAGCAAGCAAGGAAGTAAGGAAGCAAGCAAGGAAGTAAGCAAGCAAGGAAGCAAGCAAAGAAGTAATGAAGCAAGCAAGGAAGCAAGCAAAGAAGTAATGAAGCAAGCAAGGAAGCAAGCAAAGAAGCAAGGAAGCAATGAAGCAAGCAAGGAAGCAATGAAGCATGTGCTTGGAAGTAAGGAAGTAAGTAAGCAAGCAAAGAAGCAAGGAAGCAATGAAGCAAGCAAGGAAGCAAGGAAGCAATGAAGCAAGCAAGGAAGCAAGGAAGCAAGCAAGGAAGCAATGAAGCAAGCAAAGAAGCAAGGAAGCAAGGAAGCAATGAAGCAAGCAAGGAAGCAAGGAAGCAATGAAGCAAGCAAGTAAGCAAGCAAAGAAGCAAGGAAGCAATGAAGCAAGCAAGGAAGCAAGGAAGCAATGAAGCAAGCAAGTAAGCAAGCAAAGAAGCAAGGAAGCAATGAAGCAAGCAAGTAAGCAAGCAAAGAAGCAAGGAAGCAATGAAGCAAGCAAGTAAGCAAGCAAAGAAGCAAGGAAGCAATGAAGCAAGCAAGGAAGCAATGAGGCAAGCAAGGAAGCAATGAAGCAAGCAAGGAAGCAAGCAAAGAAGCAAGGAAGCAATGAAGCAAGCAAGGAAGCAAGCAAAGAAGCAAGGAAGCAATGAAGCAAGCAAAGAAGCAAGGAAGCAATGAAGCAAGCAAAGAAGCAAGGAAGCAATGAAGCAAGCAAAGAAGCAAGGAAGCAATGAAGCAAGCAAAGAAGCAAGGAAGCAATGAAGCAAGCAAAGAAGCAAGGAAGCAAGCAAGCAAGGAAGCATCTTTCTTTTTGTCGTTTTTCAGATGACTACTGTCTTCTTCAACATTAGAAGGACGTTAAGTGGGCGCAGATTCGTTGTGTTGTAGTTTGCAGTAGAATTGCGATATTTACGCTTATCGGCCCAACACATCCGACTTTAATATGTTATTTGTGAGTACAGAGTTGTCTTCCCTCTTTGATTCCTACTCAGATGGTCAGACAGGACATGTTAGTCTGTTTCTAGAGGCACCTCGATGAAGTGGAGCATTGTCTGGATGGTTCTAGTTCACAGATCCTGGCGTAAGCCATCAGCTCTAGGTCGCTGACAGCTTCCAGCTCTGCTGTTGCTAGGCTCCTTTGCCTCCATGTGTATTTTATCTCTCTGACAAGGTTCAGATAAGCAAATTAACTAAAGTATCAGAGACAAACCACTGCCAATGTTCTGCATTAGCTAAATACAAATTGCTGACTACTTATTACAGTAGTAATTGAACAAAAATATAGAACAAAAATATAGAAAATAGAACAAAAATATAGAACAAAAATATAGAACAAAAATACAAAACATAGAACAAAAATACAAAACATAGAACAAAAATATAGAACAAAAATATAGAACACAGAACAAAAATATATAACAAAAATATAGAACATAGAACAAAAATATAGAACAAAAATATAGAACAAAATACAAAACATAGAACAAAAATATAGAACAAAAATATAGAACAAAAATATAATAAAACGGTATGGTTAAAGCTTTAAGTAACTAGTGGACGACACAAATTAGAACGACGTTTCGGCTCAGTAGGCCTTCAGCAGGAACAAACTTTCAACACACATATATGTATTTTAAATAATAAATAATAAACAAAAACATTTGTTTACTAGAATGAGAATAAAAATAAAGTTACAATTAAATGTCTGGGAATATTCAGGGAAGACATTTTATATTAATTGTACTTTTTATATTTACTTTTATTCCTAATGCTAGTTCGACAATTGTTGTTATTATTTTAAATTTTAAATTCATATTTGTGAGAGTGTGGTATGTTTGTTCCTGCTGAAGGCCTATTGAGCCGAAACGTCGTTCTAATTTGTGTCGTCCACTTATAACGTAAGCTTTAACTTATATATATATATATATATATATATATATATATATATATATATATATATATATATATATATATATATATATATATATATATTTATATATATATTTTTACTATATTTGTTTCATTTCTCCTTACAATTATCGTTACCACAGCTTCGTATTTTTATGCAGATGTAGAAATTGTGGAGGATGCCAGCACTGAGAGAACGGGGGGACACAAAGGTAGAAGAATTTGCTTGCAAGCCGAGACATCCAATGAAGGACCGATTCCAAAATCTTGCATTGGGACGGCTTAAGAGAAGCAGTTTTATCCACCAAGCCAAGCGTTTTGAAGACAAACACCAGGCATGCCAAGAATTGTTAACCCTCTACTGCCCATACCAGAACAGACTCCCTGGACAGAGGAATCAGGATTATCAATACAAATACCTACAGAAGTGAAAGGAAAAGTTGACAAAGAGGAACAGAATAGTCTACAGTGAAAAACAATAACTCTCAGTTTCCTGGATGAAGAATACCCACAAGACCCATGGATTCGTGTGTACACAGATGGATCAGCACAGAATGCAGTAAAGAATGGGGGAGCAGGTGCATATATAGAGTACCCAAATAACACTCATCATCATCATCGAGTGCCATCTCCGCAACGAAGGTTAGCTACCATGGAGCGCCATTCTGCTCTGTCTCTTGCTTTAATGGTGCAGGTTGTCATAGGCTGCTTTGACATCTCCCGATGTCACCCGTCCATGCCAGTCCTGGTCCGCCTTTGTCTCCCCCATCCTGTATCCTCCCCTCCAGGATTACTTCTAGTAGGCTGTTGTATCTTTCAACATGCCCCATAAATCGCATTTGTCCTGTTTGAATTGTGTCCAGTAGTTCTCTTTTCATCCCTAGTTGTTTTAAGACTTCATCGTTTGTTTTCCTCTCCCTCCACCCAACTTCACCCACTCCTCTATATAACCACATTTCAAAGGCCCAAATTCCCTGTCCTGTTCTCTTGTCTAATGTCCATGTTTCTGCACCATATATGAATGTTGAGAAGACATAACATTTTGCCACCCTCAGCTCCAGTCCTGCTGCCACCTATTCCGATGTTAGTATACTCTTCATGACATCAAAATCACCTTCTGCCATCACCACTCTTTTACCCATTTCAGCCGTACACCTTCCATCACTGGCCATAGTACTTCCAGTGCAGCCGTAGCTCCGAACTGTCTCCAGATCTATTCCCCCAACTTTGATATCCACTTGTGTGTTTAAATAACACTAGGGATATGAATAAAATAGCAACAGGGGAAATATGTACACATTTCTTTGCTGTGATCTCGCTTTTTACAGCACAGGTCCCGTTTGGCCTGATACAAATCATGACATGTAACCAGCAATACACCGCTGCATTTATTAAATTGTTGCAAACTACATACGTTATTTATGTATTCGCCCGTTGCTTCATTGAACCTTTTCAATCGACCACAAACACAAATAAAATTAATATATTCCAACAAATAATACAATTTTACGTTTTTTTTGTCTGTGACTAGAAATGACGCTAACCGTTCCTGAATATAAACCGGGTCATTGGCCTCACAAAGTCATGGCAACCTTGACTTTAATCTGACTTTGACGTATTTTATCTACTGACTTTAATCTGACTTTGACGTATTTTATCTACTGACTTTAATCTGACTTTGACGTATTTTATCTACTGACTTTAATCTGACTTTGACGTATTTTATCTACTGACTTTAATCTGACTTTGACGTATTTTATCTACTGACTTTAATCTGACTTTGACGTATTTTATCTACTGACTTTATGACAGATGGAGAATATCATGATTTCTTGTAGAATCAAATACTTGCTTCTGTTTACTATTTCCTTTGTTTGGCATTAGCTGATCATAATAACCCATAGCTGATTGAGACTGCGCAATATAATCCTGCTGCTGAAAGATAATCATTTCAGGGGAGGAGGTATGTTTACGGCTCTCTGAAAAAATCACAAATAATCAACAACATAAGAAAAACAATTCTCCCGTGCTCTGCCGGGGCCCGAAAGGGGAGTAAAGAATAGTGGCGCTGTACCCTACCAGGCGTGTTCGTCAGAGGCGAGAAAGGAGGGTTGGGCATGGGACTGGCTATCCCATACTGTAAAAAAAAATAAGCCCAAAAAACTTCACAAACATGGACAAGTCAAAGAAAAGAATAAGAGTAAACCCGCCATCCATGAAAGATAAAGGCTCTCTGTCTAAGATAGAAGCAGAGATGAAGATGATGGGGAAGACATGGAATGATCATAAAAGAATGGCAAGAAACAGAACGACTTAGAAAGTGTTTTTTGAAGACCTATGCTCCACAGAGAGCAGAAAGGTAGAAGAAGAAGAAGAAGCAGATAAAAAAAAAAAACAAAGAACAAGATATGGTCCGAAGCAGGATCGATCCCGTACTCTTTAGAACGGCGCCTTGCCACGAGAAACCAAACGATAGAGCACACGGCCAACTAAGCTATCTAAAATAGAAGCCAATGAGTTCTTTGGTAATGGTTATAGAAGGCCCCAGTATCACTGCAAACGAATTAAAATCCATAATTGTTCAACCGCCCGTGCCAGCGGATTCCTCTGAATTACTAACTCATTTCCCAAACAAAGAAAGGTAGCTGTAGTCCCCATCATAGCAGTCTCAGCACACGCCAAAAGACATAAGGCGAAACCGCGCAGAAAGTGAACACAGCCAACTGTTCCCTGTCATACAATATCATCATTCATCGTAAACAATTGGAATATCGAAACATGATCAAAACGGATGAGAAGCACAGCTCACGGTGTGCACAGACAACCTAACTCAGTAGCTCCTGCAACAAGTCGGACTTGGGATATGAGGAAACTGCAACAAGGAACACTTTCATACATAGACTTCAACGGTTCCTGCCGCTTATCCACCATATTGACCGGAAGTTCACGCCCTCCTGAAAATGATGATCGTCATATTTTTTTTAATGTATAGCGCTTGATGATGTTAAGACATTGTTTATGACTCAAATTCCGAAAATATAAAACACGTTATCTGATTATCTCCGTCGCACATCAAACAACAGACCGTAAGATTAGCGTATTGGGGTATATGATGAGCCAAGGAGTACGGTTCGATCCTGCTTCGGACCATATAACGTTGCTCGTTTATTTTCTTCTTCTGTCCTTGATTATTTGTGATTCATTTCGAGTGGTGTAGACCTACCTCCTACTCTAAGATGATTCGCTGGTCTATTGCCTCGGAAGCTACCCTCAATAATAATATTCATTTATTATTAGTTAATTTATTGCAATCATGAAGACACAGACTTTCTTTAATGGATGCTTACGCAGAATAAAAGGATGGAAATGGCAGGACAAAATCACTAACATAGAATTATGGAAATGTACCAGTCAAACACCAGTGGATAAAGAGATACAGCGAAGACGATGGCGCTGGATAGGACACACACTACGGAAGCCAACTGAGAGTATTACACAACAGGCCCTTTTTTGGAATCCCCAGGGGAAAAGACAAAGAGGAAGACCAATGAATTCTTGGAGAAGACAGATAGAAGCAGAGATGAAGATGATGGAGAAGACATGGAATGATCTTAAAAGAATGGCAAAAAACAGAACGACTTGGAAAATGTTTGTTGAAGACCAATGCTCCACTGGGAGCTAAAAAAGGTAGAGATAGAGAGAGATTAGTTACCTCTCGCTGGAAGAAACTTTCAAAGTGCGGCCAAATGTGGAAAAAATTGCAAAAGGAAAACCTGCTTGCGTTCAACCAATGACTGTCGTCAGCCTTAAAAGTACGTTAAGTCGGCGTAAATGCGTTGTGTTGCGGTTTGCAGTAGAGCTGTGATATTTAAGCTCTTTGGCCATACACATCCGACTTCAGTATGACATGTTTTATTACATGGTTGCCTTCGCTCTCGATCCCTTTTCGTTTGCCAGACTAGACTGGTTAGTCTATTTACAGGGACACTGCGAAGAGGTGGAATAGGAGTAGTATACAATGTGTATTTGACCCGAATTTCTCCGTAAATTAACAAAGATATATAGTAGGCGCATTTCGCGCCTAATGTACACGAGAGACAGGGGTAGTTAATCATGACCGCGCGTGTCCGGATGTTGACCTCTAGTCCCAGTGACCCCGGAAGTGACCTGTTTATGTCTGGTGTATGCGGACTTTGGCGTCTTTATGTACTTGCTCGTTAGTGATATATGCTGACTTTGGAGTTCTTTATGTACTTGATCATTAGTGATAGGTTAGTAGAATATACAACAGCATTGAAAAACAATCAATATAAAACAAAAGACAAAAGATATATTTTATTCTTTTATTATCTCAATAGGTGTATAACATACTGTGGATATTATATAACATTACAAAAAAAATACTAAATACACTGAGTAAATATATAATACAGGGATAACATTTATTTATAGCTATGTAGTTGGGTGTCTGCTTAACGTTGTACCATAAATGAAGCATAAGGGTGAAACAGTTAGAGATTACTGGTTAGTCTAAGCTGGTAGTGTAAATATGTTCCTCGGTGTTAGTGGTTCGCTATCTCTCTCTCTCTCTCTCTCTCTCTCTCTCTCTCTCTCTCTCTCTCTTTCTCTCTTTCTCTCTCTCTCTCTCTCTACTATCCAGCCTAGATTTCCTTCCATTGAAACACTTACTCATTCTCTCCATTTATCCCTAGCATCGCGCCTTCCCTCTCTCTCTCTCTCTCGCTTTCTCCCCTATCCTCTCTTAGACTTCTAACCTATCACTCCACCCTCCGCCTCTCTCTTTAGCTCTTCCGCCCTCCCTCATATTTTTAGCGTCCCTCCTATTGTAACACTTGATTATTCTCACCATTAATACATAGCATCTCGCCTTCTTTCTCATAGGCTTCTCTCGCTCTCTCTCTCTCTCTCTCTCTCTCTCAGTTAGAGATTACTGGTTAGTCTTAGCTGGTAGTGTAAATATGTTCCTCGGTGTTAGTGGTTCGCTATCTCTCTCTCTCTCTCTCGCCCTCTTTCTCTCTCTCTCTCTCTCTCTCTTTTCTCTCTCTCTCTCTCTCTACTATTCCAGCCTAGATTTCCCTCCATTGAAACACTTACTCATTCTCTCCATTTATCCCTAGCATCGCGCCTCCTTCTCTCTCTCTCTCTCTCTCTCTCTCTCTCGCTTTCTTCCCTATCCTCTCTTAGACTTCTAACCTATCACTCCACCCTCCGCCTCTCCCTTTAGCTCCCCCGCCCTCCCTCATATTTTTAGCGTCCCTCCTATTGTAACACTTGATTATTCTCACCATTAATACATAGCATCTCGCCTTCTTTATCATACGCTTC
Organism: Megaustenia siamemsis; assembly: GCA_032433765.1. Classification (NCBI taxonomy): domain Eukaryota; kingdom Metazoa; phylum Mollusca; class Gastropoda; order Stylommatophora; family Ariophantidae; genus Megaustenia; species Megaustenia siamemsis. The sequence continues at coordinate 27,886,322 of JAVIAB010000102.1, read as the reverse complement.
TCTCTCTCGCTCTCTCTCTCTCTCTCTCTCTCGCTCTTCTAACCCCTACTAGACTTTCTCTCCTACCATTCCACCTTTCTTCCTCTCTCTCTCTCTCTCTCTCTCTCTCTCTCTACCTCGCCTAGCGTTCCGCCTTCATTCGTATTTTTACCTTACCACCAGTGTAACACATTAATAACATTGAATATCAATTACAAAAAGACTTGAATATCTACTTTTTAAAGAACCAATAAGATAAACATATGAAAAACGAAGAAATAATACACTCAACAAGGCGTAACATACGTACTTTATACACATCACCCATTAATACAACTGAAATTCCTTTAATGATAACCTATCACATCGTTATGAGCTAAGAGAAAACAGAAAAAAATTCAACTTACACCGTAAAATATTCCACTACAACACAGACCGCTAGACTGAACAGTACTACAAAAATAAACGTCAGTGAATCAAGCGCGCTTATAACACGAAGTCTCACATCCGACTAGTTTAAATATAGTCTGGTAAATAAAATTTGGACGATACTATTCCACCCTCGACTAATATCTAGGTTAACCAATCAGAGAAGAAGATTTCTATCGGACACCCATCAACGAAATGACTGACCTCTGGATTAACTAATCGGAGAAGAGGATTACTGTTATCGTGATAACTGACCTCATTTTCAACTTGAAGTGCTGTCGAGTTTGATGCATGGGTTACTTTAAATCGACCTAGCGGTCAATGGTGGGGGAAATAATACAAGTGGCGGGTTACTTGAACGTGTTTTGACCCCTGCTGCAATACCAGGAGTTCCATGACAGTTATAAATAGTTGGATACAACAAGCAGGAAGTTATATTAGGACAGAAATCTAGCAGGCAATGGCAGAAACCTAAGAGGCAAGGACAGAAAACTAGGGGGGTCGTGGTTCGTGGTTCGGTAAGTCCGTGGTTCGTTAAGTCCGTGTTCGTGGGGTTGTGGTTCGTGGTTCGTTAGTTGATGGTTCGTTAAGTCCGTGGTTCGTGGGGTTGTGGTTCGTGGTTCGTTAGTTGATGGTTCATTAAGTCCATGGTTCGTAGGGGTTGTGGTTCGCGGTTCGTGAGTTGATGGTTCGTTAAGTTCGTGGTTTGTTAAGTTCGTTGTTCGTGAGTTTGTGGTTCGTTAGTTGATGGTTCGTTAAGTCCGTGGTTCGTGGGGTTGTGGTTCGTGGTTCGTTAGTTGATAGTTCGTTAAGTCCGTGGTTCGTGGGGTTGTAGTTCGTGGTTCGTTAGTTGATGGTTCGTTAAGTCCGTGGTTCGTGGGGTTGTGGTTCGTGGTTCGTTAGTTGATGGTTCGTTAAGTCCATGGTTCGTAGGGGTTGTGGTTCGCGGTTCGAGAGTTGAGGGTTCGGTAAGTTCGTGGTTTGTTAAGTTCGTTGTTCGTGAGTTTGTGGTTCGTTAGTTAATGGTTCGTTAAGTCCGTGGTTCGTGGGGTTGTGGTTCATGGTTCGTGAGTTGATAGTTCGTTAAGTCCATGGTTCGTAGGGGTTGTGGTTCGCGGTTCGTGAGTTGAGGGTTCGTTAAGTCCGTGGTTCGTGGGGTTGTGGTTCGTGGTTCGTTAGTTGATGGTTCGTTAAATCCATGGTTCGTGGGGTTGTGGTTTATTAAGTTTGTAGTTTGTTAAGTGCGTGGTTCGAGAGGTCGTGGGCAAGGGCAGAAACCTAAGAGGCAAGGGTAGAAACCTAGGAGGCAAGGTCAGAAACCTAGGAGGCAAGGGCAGAAACCTAGGAGGCAAGGGCAGAAACCTAAGAGGCAAAGACAGAAACCTAGGAGGCAAGGTCAGAAACCTAGGAGGCAAGGGCAGAAACCTAGGAAGCAAAGGCTGAAAAACACTCGTACTGACTAAGGCTTCCAAGGTGTATTTGATTGTCGCCCTATTTTTTGTCTGTATAACCTAATATATCACTTTCATTTAATCTATCGATAAACGTTTCAAAGTCATTTCTGTTGTTAACTAACAAGGGTTTGTCTAATCCTGTCGCGTTATTTGAGCTTGTGTGTGAAAGTAACGCAGCCAAATAGAACTGACCTCTGAGGCAATACCGGATGTGTTACTAAAAAGATTTTGACGTATGATGGCAATTTTATGAGTTTACCCCCTGATCATTTTTTAGGGATACGCCCATGCAATCGGTAAAAATCGTAAATTTTCACTCTAGGCATACCCCAAACTCTATTTTAGACATCCTCATTGCAAAAATTTACATTAAAAACCACTTTTAGGATTTTACCCCCTTATAATTTTTTGAGGGTTACGCCCATGGAATCGATAAAAAGCGTTAATTTAGCACGCAGGCTTACCTAAATCTTTATTTTAGACATCCCCACACCAAAAATTTACTTAAAATCACTTTTGAAATTGTTACCCCCTTACCATTTTTTAGGGTTACGCCCATGGAATTGATAAAAATCGTAATTTTAGCACGTAGGCTTACTTAAAACTTTATTTTAGACATCCCTACACCAAAAATTAACTTAAAAATCACTTTTGAAATTGTAACCCCCTTACCATTTTTTGAGGGTTACGCCCCTGAAATCGATAAAAAATTGAAACATAACCTCAAGGCATACCCCAGACATAATATTTGACACCCCTACATAGCAAATTCCAACATAAAAACAACAAAAAACTAGTGGTGGTATAGTGGTTTTGAACCGTTCATACTACGCAGATGTACGGTGCAGCACGTGCAATCGATAAAAAAATTGAAATATAACCTCAAGGCATACCCCAAACATAATATTTGACACCCCTACATATCAAATTCCAACATAAAAACAACAAAAAACTAGTGGTGGTATAGTGGTTTTTGAACCGTTCATACTACGCAGATGTACGGTGCAGCACGTGCAATCGATAAAAAAAATTGAAATATAACCTCAAGGCATACCCCAAACATAATATTTGACACCCCTACATATCAAATTCCAACAAAAAAAAACAACAAAAAAAGTAGTAGTAAGGAAGGGATTTAGTGCAAGGATTTTAACATTTCGCGCAGCACAATCTCGTATCTTGCTGCACGATACATCTGCGTAGTATGAACGGCTCAAAACCCCTTTCCTTACTACTATTTTTTTTGTTGTTTTTTTGTTGGAATTTGATATGTAGGGTGTCAAATATTATGTTTGGGGTATGCCTTGAGGTTATATTTCATTTTTTTATCGATTGCACGTGCTGCACCGTACATCTGCGTAGTATGAACGGTTCAAAAACCACTATACCACCACTAGTTTTTTGTTGTTTTTATGTTGGAATTTGATATGTAGGGGTGTCAAATATTATGTTTGGGGTATGCCTTGAGGTTATATTTCAATTTTTTTATCGATTGCACGTGCTGCACCGTACATCTGCGTAGTATGAACGGTTCAAAAACCACTATACCACCACTAGTTTTTTGTTGTTTTTATGTTGGAATTTGCTATGTAGGGGTGTCAAATATTATGTTTGGGGTATGCCTTGAGGTTATGTTTCAATTTTTTATCGATTTCAGGGGCGTAACCCTCAAAAAATGGTAAGGGGGGTTACAATTTCAAAAGTGATTTTTAAGTTAATTTTTGGTGTAGGGATGTCTAAAATAAAGTTTTAAGTAAGCCTACGTGCTAAAATTACGATTTTTATCAATTCCATGGGCGTAACCCTAAAAAATGGTAAGGGGTAACAATTTCAAAAGTGATTTTTAAGTAAATTTTTGTGTGGGGATGTCTAAAATAAAGATTTAGGTAAGCCTGCGTGCTAAATTAACGCTTTTTATCGATTCCATGGGCGTAACCCTCAAAAAATTATAAGGGGGTAAAATCCTAAAAGTGGTTTTTAATGTAAATTTTTGCAATGAGGATGTCTAAAATAGAGTTTGGGGTATGCCTAGAGTGAAAATTTACGATTTTTACGATTGCATGGGCGTATCCCTAAAAATGATCAGGGGGTAAACTCATAAAATTGCCATCATACGTCAAAATCTTTTTAGTAACACATCCGGTATTGCCTCAGAGGTCAGTTCTATTTGGCTGCGTTACTTTCACACACAAGCTCAAATAACGCGACAGGATTAGACAAACCCTTGTTAGTTAACAACAGAAATGACTTTGAAACGTTTATCGATAGATTAAATGAAAGTGATATATTAGGTCATACACAAAAAATAGGGCGACAATCAAATACACCTTGGAAGCCTTAGTCAGTACGAGTGTTTTTCAGCCTTTGCTTCCTAGGTTTCTGCCCTTGTCTCCTAGGTTTCTGACCTTGCCTCCTAGGTTTCTGTCTTTGCCTCTTAGGTTTCTACCCTTGCCTCCTAGGTTTCTGCCCTTGCCTCCTAGGTTTCTGACCTTGCCTCCTAGGTTTCTACCCTTGCCTCTTAGGTTTCTGCCCTTGCCCACGACCTCTCGAACCACGCACTTAACAAACTACAAACTTAATAAACCACAACCCCACGAACCATGGATTTAACGAACCATCAACTAACGAACCACGAACCACAACCCCACGAACCACGGACTTAACGAACCCTCAACTCACGAACCGCGAACCACAACCCCTACGAACCATGGACTTAACGAACTATCAACTAACAACCACGAACCACAACCCCACGAACCACGGACTTAACGAACCCTCAACTCACGAACCGCGAACCACAACCCCTACGAACCATGGACTTAACGAACTACGCCTTGTTGAGTGTATTATTTCTTCGTTTTTCATATGTTTATCTTATTGGTTCTTTAAAAAGTAGATATTTCAAGTCTTTTTGTAATTGATATTCAATGTTATTAATGTGTTACACTGGTGGTAAGGTAAAAATACGAATGAAGGCGGAACGCTAGGCGAGGTAGAGAGAGAGAGAGAGAGAGAGAGGAAGAAAGGTGGAATGGTAGGAGAGAAGTCTAGTAGGGGTTAGAAGAGCGAGAGAGAGAGAGAGAGCGAGAGAGAGAAGCGTATGATAAAGAAGGCGAGATGCTATGTATTAATGGTGAGAATAATCAAGTGTTACAATAGGAGGGACGCTAAAATATGAGGTAGGGCGGGGGAGCTAAAGGGAGAGGCGGAGGGTGGAGTGATAGGTTAGAAGTCTAAGAGAGGATAGGGGAGAAAGCGAGAGAGAGAGAGAGAGAGAAGGAAGGCGCGATGCTAGGGATAAATGGAGAGAATGATTAAGTGTTTCAATGGAGGAAATCTAGGCTGGAATAGTAGAGAGAGAGAGAGAAAGAGAGAGAGAGAGAGAGAGAAAGAGGGCGAGAGAGAGAGAGAGAGATAGCGAACCACTAACACCGAGGAACATATTTACACTACCAGCTAAGACTAACCAGTAATCTCTAACTGAGAGAGAGAGAGAGAGCGAGAGAAGCCTATGAGAAAGAAGGCGAGATGCTATGTATTAATGGTGAGAATAATCAAGTGTTACAATAGGAGGGACGCTAAAAATATGAGGGAGGGCGGGAGAGCTAAAGAGAGAGGCGGAGGGTGGAGTGATAGGTTAGAAGTCTAAGAGAGGATAGGGGAGAAAGCGAGAGAGAGAGAGAGGGAAGGCGCGATGCTAGGGATAAATGGAGAGAATGAGTAAGTGTTTCAATGGAAGGAAATCTAGGCTGGAATAGTAGAGAGAGAGAGAGAAAGAGAGAAAGAGAGAGAGAGAGAGAGAGAGAGAGAGAGAGAGGAGAGAGAGAGAGAGAGAGATAGCGAACCACTAACACCGAGGAACATATTTACACTACCAGCTTAGACTAATCAGTAATCTCTAACTGTTTCACCCTTATGCTTCATTTATGGTACAACGTTAAGCAGACACCCAACTACATAGCTATAAATAAATGTTATCCCTGTACTATATATTTACTCAGTGTATTAAGTATTTTTTTTGTAATGTTATATAATATCCACAGTATGTTATACACCTATTGAGATAATAAAAGAATAAAATATATCTTTGTCTTTTGTTTTATATTGATTGTTTTTCAATGCTGTTGTATAATCTACTAACCTATCACTAATGATCAAGTACATAAAGAACTCCAAAGTCAGCATATATCACTAACGAGCAAGTACATAAAGAACGCCAAAGTCCGCATACACCAGACATAAACAGGTCACTTCCGGGGTCACTGGGACTAGAGGTCAACATCCGGACACGCGCGGTCATGATTAACTACCCCTGTCTCTCGTGTACATTAGGCGCGAAATGCGCCTACTATATATCTTTGTTAATTTACGGAGAAATTCGGGTCAAATACAACATTGTATACTACTAATAGGATTTGGGTAGCTTCGGTTCATCGACAATCTATTAGCTATGATTCGCTGGCAACTTTCATCTCTGTTAATTGCTGTTCAGCATCTCTCCCCGAGAAGGAAAGCAAACACGGGCAAAATAATGTGCCGAAAACCGGAACTATTCTTTTTTCCTTTTGAACAACAATGAAACATGTTTTCCCCTCTTCTTCGTCTTCCTCTTCCTCTTTCTTTCTCTAAACCCCTATGGAGTATAAGTCCTCAACAAACACGTTCCAAGCCGTTCTGTTTCTTGCCATTCTTTTAAGATCATTCCATGCCTTCTCCATCATCTTCATCTCTGCTTCCATCTATCTTCTCTAAGAATATTTTGGTCTTCCTCGTTGTCTCTTGCCCTATGGATTCAAGAAAATGGTTTGTCGTGTAGTACTCTCAGTTGGCTTTCACAGTGTGTGTCCTATCCAGCGCCATCGTCTTCGCTGTATCTCTTTATCCACAGGTATTTTACTGGTACATTTCCATAATTCTATGTTAGTGATTTTGTCCTGCCATTTCTATCCTTTTATTCGGTTCAGGCAGCATCAATATTTTCTTACCTATTTAAAAGTCACTTCTTGTACCTGTTAACTCCCTTTGGAGCACAGATCTTCAACAAACACTTTCCAATCCGTTCTTTTTCTTGCCATTTTTTAAAGATCGTTCAATGTTCCCCATCATCTTCATCTCTGCTTTTATCTGTCTTCTCCAAGATATGTTGATCTTCCTCTTTGTCTTTTTCCCTGGGGAATCCAAATAAAGGCCTGTTGTGTAATACTCTCAGTTGGCTTCCGCAGTGTGTGTCCTGTCCAACGCCATCGTCTTTGCTGTTTCTCTTTATCCACTGGCATTTCACTGGTACTTTACCATAATTCCATGTTAGTGATTTTGTCCTGTCATTTCCATCCTTTTATTCTGCGTAAGCATCCATTAATGAAAGTCTGTATCTTCGTGATTGCCATTTTTGTTGTTCTCCATGTTTCACAGCATATAATAGGACTGACTTAACATTGGAGTTAATCATTTTTATTTTTTAAAGTCATCAGGACGAACAAAATACCAGAAGTTAGGACTCATAGTAAATAAATCGAATATATTAAATCTACAAAACATTAATCAACAATGGTTATGACAACCAGAAAGTGACGACCGTGTGTCCTAAATAACGCCAAAGAAGTATCAACAACAAAAAAAAGCCAGTAGTGGGGTGTAAGATACACTCCTACAAGGTATGGTGACAGCTTTACAAAAAGGAACACAACAAAATACTAACGTTTTGGCCTACATGTGGCCTTCTTCGGAGAACAAGGACAGCGATAACAAACGATGAGGCACAGATAAATGCTGCTACATCTAGGATGATAAGGACTGGTAAGTGAAGGAAAAGAGGACAGAAGGATATGAGATGAGATGGAGATACGAGAGTATGCGTGTTACATGTTCATCATCATCATCAAGTACCAAGCAAGCCTGCTGGCGTAGGTGATCATGTCTCACCACAACTTTCGATCTCGACAGTTATTTATCATTTCTGTTGTTGACCTTCTGCCAAGCCATTCTCTTAAGCTGTCTGGTATATTTTCTCTTTGCTTCCCTTTATCTCTTCGTCCCTCAATTTCTCCATTTGCTGTAATATATTCCAGCTGTCTCCTTCTCATTACATGACCAAAAAATGATGACTGTTTTTTCCTAATATTGAAAATTAGCTCTCTTTTTGCTTTGGCCTCTTTCAGAACTTTTTCATTACTCTTCTTAGCTGTCCATGGTATTCTCAACATTCTTCTGTAAAACCACATTTCCCCAGCCTTCAGTGATTTTCTTGTCTGTTGTCCTATTGTCCATGATTCACATCTATATGTTAAGACTGGCTCTACGTAATATTTAAGATACAAGTGTTACATGTTGGGTGATACGTAAACATGTGTTACATGTTGGAGGATAGGTAACATGTGGAAATATAAAAGTATAAGTAAAAAATAGTAAAAAAAAAAAAAAGTAAAGTACCCCCGTCACGCCAAATGGCGCATAGGGAATATGGTGTTAGTTACCATACATTTTACAGACCCTCGGCACATGATTTTTGGGGTAATGTGGTCGGTATTACGCCGTGCCGCTTTACTTTCCAGAAAAAATCCGGTACCCATTAAAGGCTGGGTGAACCGGAAGCCGTCGGTTGGGATCGAACCCTACCTCTTGTCTTTTGTAGTCCAGTTCACTAACCACTGAGCTTTCGCGGCTCAAGTAAAAAAATTATTATATATAAAAATCGGCGTAGCTGGTGGAATTCGTCACTCTCACACTGGTGGAATCCGTCACGCTCACACTGGTGGAATGCTAACAACGGCTACTTTCAGGAAAACCAGATTTACCTGGCACACTGAATTTACTTGTAATCAAAAGAATGATTTATATTAATGCCACGAGTTTGACGTGTGCCCCTGCGTGTGGAGGCAAAGCGCGTGACAGCAACACAGCTGGAAGCCGTTAGCGACTCATAGCTGATGGCTTGAGCAGGGATCGGTGAACCAGAATCATCCATCCTACTCCACCTCTTCCTGGTGCCTCTAGCAACAGGCAAACCAGTCGAGTCTGGCCAAACAAAAAAGGAATTCAAGAGGAACAGCAAACCGTACTCAAATGATATAATTGCTGAGTCGGTAGTTGGGTCTAAAATCACACGGATCTACTGAAAACCAC
>JAVIAB010000102.1:27629184-27877238 GCA_032433765.1 Megaustenia siamemsis | reverse complement strand
CTTTGCAGCCGTGTGCACAGGAGTCCTTAGCCGAGTACTCCGTCTTCGGAGGGTACTCATATTTTTTTCCATCCATGTGTAGCTGACGTTACAAGCCGGGCCTCACTGCTGAGACCAGGGGTGGTTGCCACAGAGAGAAATCATAAATATAAATCCCAACCGGTGCAGCCGGGATTTGAACACACAACCTCTCAGTCCCAAGGCCGGCCCCACAGCCACCATCATAGTATCTAACATAATACAAAAAGAAATCTTGCGTGTGTCCCGCTCTGTGGTGTTGGAAGAGAAATTTTTTTTTTTAATGAATTCATGGCAGCTTTAAAAGCTGTCTTTGAGTTCTCAGTGCATTCCTACAAATATTGTAAATATTGTATTATTTCTCTCTCTCTCTCTCTCTCTCTCTCTCTCTGCGATCAAGACTCAATCAAAGTAGGATTCCAGATTATCATATGAAGACAGCTGTCAGTTAAGTGAATTGACATCATAATTAAAGTCAATTAGAGTTGTAGATCCACTCTGCTTGAATACCTGTTAAAACGTTGCACCGTGTAATCGGTTTCATGTTTACTCTAATCGTTTACGTGGAAAGGTTTATTAATAAGCAGCAGATTTCAGGAACACATAACAAGGAAACAATTTGATAAAAATGTTTGAACTGTCGGCGGAAGTCCTACAAACGTTTTAACCTGTTTTTTATTGTACTCTATTTGTTGCTCTAGCTTTTTTTTCGACACCTTCATCTATATTATGGGAGCCGCGATAGCTCAGTGGTTAGTGAACAGGACTACAAAGGACAAGGGAGGGTCGATCCCAACCGACGGCTTCCGGGTTCACCCAGCCTTAAATGGGTACCGGATATTTTTTTTCTGGGAAAGTAAAGCAGCACGGGCGTAATACCGACCACATTGCCCCAAAAGACATGTGCTGAAGGTCTGTAAAATATAGGGTCACTAACACCATATTTCCCTATACGCCACTTGGCGTGACGGGGTACTTTACTTTTTTTTTACTTCATGTATATTGTACTTTTTATATTCACCATTCGCGAACTTGCTGTGTATTTAATTGTGTTCAGTTTTATTTCGGATATAGTCCAAATCTATGCCAAGAGAAGTGAGAATAGAGTTCGTCGGTGCTATATAATAGGGCCAATTCTGACTTATGGAAGCGAAATATTGACAGTAAACACACAAATGAAAAGACGATTAGAGGCCTCAGAAGAATGTTGAATGTTCCCTGGACAGCTAAAAAGACCAACGAGGAAATTCTCAAAGAGGCCAACACAAAAAAGGAGCTATTGAGAAACATCAGTACAAAAAAAAAACAATCAACATTTTTCAGGCACTTCATGAAAAGAGGAAAGTTGGAATACTTGGTTACAACTGGAAAAAAAAACAAGGAAAGAGAGATCGCGGACGGCAAAGAGAGAAGATACTAGATGGCTTGGTGTCATGGCATGGAAACAGTCAACAATAGAATACATACGATGCACGATGGATAGAAGATTGTGGAAGGACATGATCGCCTACACCAACCGGTATGGCACACGATGATGATGATGATGACTAAAGTAAATGCTTAAATAGTATTGTACCATGAAGAAGAAGGGTTTGTCGAAACGAACGACGTTGTAGACTAACGACAAAAGCATGCACGCTCAATTAACGTGTTAGAACGCTGTCATGCAGCACAATAAGAACCTCAATATTTCTCCCAACGTACTCTACAGGTACTAAACATGGACATAACAACAATGGATGCTGAAGCTACTGAGTTTATACTCTGTGCACACCGTGAGCTGTGTTTTAATCTGGATAGTGCTTCGATATTGCGATTGTTTAAGATGAATGATGATATCGTATCACGAAGGACAGTTCAGCTGCGTTCACTTTCGCTGCCGCTGGGCCTTATGTCTTTTTTGCGTGTGCTGTAGCTGCTATGATGGGGACGGCAGCTGCCTTTCTTTGTTTGGATCCTTCAGTAAGATGAGTTTTGATTCTGTTGATTAGTCTTTTTAGCTGTCCAGAGAACTCTCAACATTCTTCTGAGAAATCCCATCTCTGTGGCCTCTAATCGTCTTTTCATTTGTTTGTTTACTGCCCATGTTACACTTCCATAGGTCAGAATTGGTTCTCTATAGCACCGATGAACTCTTTTTCTCACTTCTATTAACATAGATTTGTTGCAAAAGACGTTTCCGTTTTGAAATGCTATTTTGGCCTGAGCTATTCTGCTGTTTATTTCTGTGACGCATCTTCCATCTGATGTTATTATTGTGCCCAAGTATTTGAAACCGTACACTTGTTTCAGATTTGTCATGCTTTTTTTTATATTGCATGATTGGGATAATTTTTTCTTCGATGCGATCATGGAGTATAGACGGTAATACTTGTTATCCAACCCGTTCTGCCATTTGCTGTCTCTTCTCTTCTCTTCTCTTCTCTTTTTTTTTTTTTTTTTTTTTTTTTTTTAATGTAGAAATGTGGTTTTTACAGAATAATATTGATAATACCATGAGCAGCTAAGAAGAGGAATGAAAACGTTCTGAAAGAGGCACACAAAAAAAAGATAGCTAATTTCCAATATTAGGAAAAAAAAAACAATTATCATTTTTTGTCTACCGTGCAATAAAAAGGGAACAGGTGGAATATATTGTGACAACTTGGGACATTGAGGGACGAAGAGATAGATGAAGCAACGAGGAAATATACCAGACAGCATTAGAGAATGACTTGGCAGAAGGTTAACAACAGAAATGATAAATAACTGCCAAGATCGAAAATTGTGGAGAGACATGATCACCTACGCCAGCAGGTCCGGTACTCGATGACGATGGTGATCCAAGGTGTTACATAATCTTCCCTGTAAAAAGTAAAGTGCCCCCGTCACGCCAAGTGGCCTATAGGGAATATGGTGTTAGTGACCATCAATTTTACAGACCTTCGGCACATGATTTTTGGAGTAATGTGGTCGGTATTACGCCCGTGCCGCTTTACTTTCCAGAAAAAATCCGGTACTCATTTATGACTGGGTGAACCGGGAAGCCGTCGGTTGAGATCGAAACCTACCTCTTGTCCTTTGTAATTCAGTGCACTAACCACTGAGCTATCGCGGCTCCCTATCTTCATTGGTTCCTCTTTTATTGTGGGTTCCAGTTGTCAGATAGTTTATGACTTGTCTGCTAATACTTGTTGGTTTGGGTAATGTGCGTTCTATCCATTCCCCGAAGTCTTTGTTTTGATAATTCTCGAAGTTAAACTGTGGCGTTGATATACTCTTTTACTGGTAATGGTGTTTAGTCATGTGATCGGAAACATCGTCATTCAAAGCAAGTAAATGTCTGCAGTTTCGTTTCGTTTAGCGATTTTCTTGGTCTACTTTGTTTCCTTTTACCACATTTGTTGTCCCTATAAATACCTGATGGGGAAGTCTTTCTTCATTCATTCCCAGCACATGACCAATGTATCTCTAACGTCTTGTTATGAAACTCAACACGAATTCTTGGTTTGATTCGTCTCTTATCTATTAATTTGAAATGTATTCTTTCCAGCTTATGTTTGAGATCCTACGGAGACGCTTGTTTTCAGTCTTTTAATTTCCATCTAAAGTCTTGGCGGATTTCCAACTTTCACATCCATATGTTAGCACTGGTATCATACAGTAATTGAACAGTCTAAGTTTTGTTCGTTTACTGTGAGCTTTGGATCTCCAGATGTTCGTCATTTTGTTGAAATCATTTGATGCTAGTGTGATGCGTGCCATGATTTCTGATGTTATGTCTCCATCTCTGGACATTTTACTGCCTATGTAGGCCAAATGTGTAACCTTTTATAAAATGTCGTCGTTAATTGTTGATTGAAAGGCTTTGTCGATAATGTCCAGGACTTTCGTTTAGGTCGTGTTGATCGAGAGGCCTACTTGACCAGAAATATTGTGGAGTCGTTCTATCTTGTCTTGAGCATCATCGTGTGTAGAGTTCACAAAGTGCCAAGTCGTCTGTAAAGCCGAGATCATCTTCCATGAGTTTATTATCGATCCACTTAATGCCTCATTCTATATATTCTATTTGATATTCACTCTTCTTCTACTTCCTTTTTAGCTCCCTGTGGAGCATAGGTCTTCTACAAACACTTTCTAAGTCGTTCTGTTTTTTGCCATTCTTTTAAGATCATTCCATGTCTTCCCCATCATCTTCATCTCTGCTTTTATCTGTTTTCTCCAAGAATTCCTTCTTCTTCCTCTTTGTCTTTTCCCCTCGGGATTCCAAAAAGGGCATGTTGTGTTATACTCTCAGTTGGCTTCCGCAGTGTGTGTCCTATCTAGCGCCATCGTCTTCGCTGTATCTCTTTATCCACTGGTATTTGACTGGTTGGTACATTTCCATAATTCTAAAATTAGTGATTTTGTACTGCTATTTTGCGTAAACATCCATTAATGAAAGTCTGTATCTTCATGATTGTCAATTTTGTTGTTCTCCATGTTTCACATACATATAATAGGACCGACTTAACATTTGAGTTGAACATTTTTATTTTTGTATTTAACCTAATTCATTTGGATTTCCATATGTTTCCCAGTGCAATGAAAGCTCCTCTTGCATTTGATATCATTATCTTGGTATCAATTTTCTGTTTCTTCCTCTTTATCTATATTACTGCCCATATATATGTAAGATTGTACGTCTAGTAGAGGTATTTCTCCTAATTTTATTTGGTTATTGCCAACTGCATATGTATGATTGATATTATATTCACTGGACCCAATCAATTACAATTCAAAATAAAAGCGGAGTCATGACACATTCTTGTTCCAGACCTGTTTATACTGCGAACCAGTCAGTGTTGCCAGTTTTTGTTCTCACACAGCAAACTGAATCTGAATAGCTTTTTTCTATATTCACATATTTTGTAGGAAATCCATAGATGGTAATGATTTTCCATATCGCAGGCCGGTGTAAATTATCAAATCTATTTCTTCTTTTTTCCTTCATCATTTGCCTTTCAGCGTCGATGGGAAATACAATTTGCTGTCTTTTTGCTTTTCTGTTCGCCTCTGCTGATGTTATGTTTCCTAATGCTTCTAATATTCCGTCAATCCATCTTTTTCGTGGTCGGCCCCTGGGTTTGGTGTCTCACAACGTTTTTTTGAAGGCTCGTTGTGTTGTGGTTATTCTGCCTTGTCACGTGACCAAACCATTTTTGCCTTATTCTATATATAATCTATGGCGGTGGTTATTCCTAGCCTTTTTCTCACTTCTTCATTTCTGATCTTGTCTCTCATGCTGTTTCCTGTTATTTGTCTAACAAACTTCATCTGTGTAGAGGTAATTTTCAAATTATCAAATGACTTTTTGGAAATTCACAAAGTTAATAAAATCCCCATGACTTTCCAGATGTTCTTCAACTGTACATACTGTACAGAAACTATTTACTGGTTGCCAACCTGTAAAAAAAACCTTGTACTTATTATTATTTACATACATATTAAATAATGGTAAATATTACACGCTAAAAACGGAGTAGCGAGCTATCCACTCTATCTTCCTAGTTGTTTTTGTCGTACATTTTTATTGTAACTTTCCAAACAGCAGACGGCATGAATCACATGACACGATGACGTCATCGCTCGCCATGGCGGACCTGATGGATATTTGGTAGGCTCGAGGTAAGAAATTGTTCCTTTTTATTTGTAGCAATTATCTTTGATTAACACTTTGTGTGTAGTATGATTCTTCCAATATGACCATTATTATGACATTGTTTCTTTAGACTAATTTTGAGCTTTATTATTTTAATTTAATTTTATAAGATTGATAATGATTACGATATAAAAAATGTAAGTAAGTTTAGTAGTAAGTAAGTACAGGACAGTCCTAACCCTAAACTAACTCACTGTATTGTAGTAGTGTAGTGTAGGTAGAGACGAGGCAAGACGTCCGTAGTCAGTGATTTCAATTTACTAATTTACTCCAGTCAGGTAGAGTAGAGCTATTTTTACAACATGAATTTGTCACTTGTGAGACTGCATATCTTTCATTTCTTTTTATTGATTATTTTAATTGGTAGACGGCTTGGCTTATGTTTCTGTTTAACAAGAGCTGTTCAATTTAAAATTAAAAATGGAAGATGAGAAGTCGTAGTGAGTCTTAGGTCTAAGTCTAAGTGTCTCAGGAGTTCAAAGCTTTCGTTTTACTTTTTAAGTAAAAAGTCAGAATGATGAGAATAAATGCTCAAAATGATTGAGATAATCAAGATAGTAATATAATATAGTGAGTTCAATGAATTACTGACTTCACTTGCCGTCTTCGTGTTAAACGTAAAGATAGTGGGTGACTCATTCACATTGTCATCTTTAGTCTTTAGCCGTTTTTTTAGGTAAAATTAAAGTAAGTATCACTATCACCGACAAAAACATAAGAGAGCAAGCAGCTAAAGACTCAAGAAATATATTTACCATTTTATCAAATCACCTGCAGGCTACTGTTAATTATGATGCACTAGGTGCAGCTAATTACCAATTGCTGCTAGTTTTTATAACACAAATTAATTTTTTTTAAAAGTAGAGGTAATGAATGGCCTGTATAAAGTTGAGTTAGATACTTACGATTGTGAGGTTTATTATGACATTCTTCCCTTTTTTTAATGATCTTTTTTCTTGTTGACTTTGCACTTGTCATAAAAATTTAGCTTGCCAAGAAGTGATAATCTTACTTGGCATATTGTGATGCATCCTACAACCCATCTGTCCATATTAATCTTTGCATGTCTCTCCCTCTTCATCTGTATCCCTTTTTAAGTTTACTTCATATTTTTATATCTGTATTAGGCTAACTGGATCATCTAGGTTAGCATGCTCACATAACATCAAGAAATATGATGTTGATATCCTGAGTGCCGCAGTCTGGTTTTTTTTTAGCACATCCCATACCAGAATCTTAAATGTTATGTAGAGCCAGTCTTAACATATGGTTGTGAGTCATGGACAATAGGACAACAGACAAGAAAATCACTGGAGTCTGTAGAAATGTGGTTTTACAGAAGAATATTGAGAATACCATGGGCGGCTAAGAAGAGTAATGAAGAGGTTCTGAGAGAGGTCAAAGCAAAAAGAGAGCTAATTTCCAATGTTAGGAAGAGACAATCATCATTTTTTGGCCATGTAATGAGAAGAGAACAACTTGAATATATTGTAACAACTGGTAAAATTGAGGGACGAAGAGATAGAGGGAAGCAAAGAGAAAAAATACCAGACAGCTTAAGAGAATGGCTTGGCAGAAGGTCAACAACAGAAATGATAAATAGCTGTCAAGATCGAAAGTTGTGGAGAGACATGATCACCTACGCCACTAGGCCCGGTACTTGATGATGATGATGATGATGATGATACTAGAATCATATAAAACATGTACTGGCAACAATATTATTGTCAGGTCAGGTAATTTTACCTGCTACTGTATGCAGTAAACAGTACAACCTGTGGCTGCCCTGCTGCCTTGCAGGTAAGCTCGGGAGAGTAAAAGGCTAAGGAAGTGTACCCTGAAGTAAAACATCCCCACTGCCTTGTGGGTGAGACTTTTTAGACAAAGGCTAGCGGAGCCAACCGTAAACAAACCAATGGAAGGCAACAGAAAACCACCGTCGTAACTTCTTTGTACAATCATGAATCGCCACAACAATATAAATAACGACAACAACGTTGAGGGGGATTCCATTGGAAAACCCATGTTCGGTAAGGGACATCATGTGCTACAGGTGATACCCAATCATCATCAAGCTACTGTAAGCAAAATAAAGATAAAACAAACTCTAAAGCTAGGTACTTGGAACATGAGAACACTCATGCAGAAGAGTAAACTAGATAACATCATACAAGAAATTAAAAGAATTGGTTTACAATTACTGGGACTTTGTGAAATGAGATACACTGGATCAGGGGAGATGTATTCTGATAAACATAAAATAATCTATTCTGGAGGTACTGAACATCAAAGAGCAGTAGGTATCATCTTGGATGCAGAAAGAGCAAGAACAGTGTAAGGCTTTTACCCAATAAATATCTGACAGGGTCCTTTTAGTGAAATTGAATGGAAAGCTAATAGACATAAATCTTATACAAGTTTATGCACCAACAGTCTAGAGGAAAGTCTAGAGAGACAGTCTAGAGGAAACAATTGATAAATTTTACGAGTTAAATGAGGCACTTCTTAAATGCAAACCACATGAAAACACCATAGTTCTAGGGGATTTTAACGCAAAAGTAGGAAAGGAAAGAGTTGAGGAAGTAGTTGGTCATTATGGCTTAGGCGAGAGAAATGAAAGAAGTGAGAAACTTATTGACTGGGCAAGAACACACAACATGATGATAGGAAACACCTGGTTTAAGCAACATCCAAGATGTCTGTGGACATGGAAAAGCCCAGAGGACAACGCACGTAATCAAATTGATTATATAATGATAAGCAATAGATTTAGAAACAGTCTGGTGTGTGTGAAAACTAGACCAGGGGCAGATTGCAATAGTGATCATGTACCAGTTGTGGGAAAGCTTAGAGTAAAATTAAAAACAACAAAACGAGTTTCAGTTAACATCAAGTTACATTTAGATTTACTAAAATCAGACGAGAAGCTGCAAGACAAATATAAAATCACAATTCAGAACCGGTACAATGCAATAGAGAAGATACATAGCATTGATGAACGATGGGAACTGCTAAAAGAATCAATGCAACAAACATCAAAAGAGTTCATACCACAAGTGAGGACAAATTCAAGAAAGAAATGGATGACAGATGACATTTTGCAGCTAATGGATACAAGAAGAAGAAATAAAGAAAATAAAGATTAAGCCTTAAATGGGTACCTGATTTTTTTCTGGTAAAGTAAAGCAGCACGGGCGTAATACCGACCACATTACCCCAAAAATCATGTGCTGAAGGTCTGTAAAATATAGGGTCACTAACACCATATTTCCCTATACGCCACTTGGCGTGACGGGGGCACTTTACTTTATAAGAGATTAAATAAAGAAATTGTAGTAAAATGCAATAAAGCAAAAGAAGCATGGCTAAAAGAGAGGTGCAAAGAGATTGAAAAGCAACAAAAAGGGGATGCTAAAGCTATATACAAACAAATTGAGGAATTAACAGGAAGAAAAACGCAATCAAAAACTGGATGTCTAAGATCAAAGGAAGGAGAACTGTTGATTGATCAAGATAAAAATAAGGGAATGATGAACAGAATACATTAAAGATCTTTATAATGATGAACGAATGGAAGTAAATATTAAGGATAATGGAGAAGGACCAGAAATACTCAGAGAAGAAGTGGAAGACGCCTTGTGCAATATGAAAGCAGGCAAAGCTCCTTGACCAGATAATATAACTAAAGAAGAAGAGATTGAAGCTATGGGTGATTTTGGAATATAAATAATAACAAAAATATTGAATAATATCTACAACAGCGGATATACCAGACGACATGCTCAAATCAATATTCATAGCCCTACCAAAGAAATCTGGTGCGATTCAATGTGATGATCATCGTACAATAAGCCTTATGAGTCATATGACTAAGATATTACTAAGAATCATCATGCGAAGAGTGCAAAACAAAATCAGTCCAGAAATTAGCGATGAACAGTGTTGTTTTGTTAGAGATAAAGGTACAAGCAATGCCAGTTATATCATAAGATCTTTAGTAGAAAGAGCCATAGAGGTGAAAACAGATCTATACCTATGTTTTATAGATTACACCAAGGCATTTGACAAAGTAAAGCACCAAGAAATAATCAAAATTTTAGAAATCATAAACGTAGACAGCAAAGATCTAAGAATAATAAAGAACATGTACTGGCAACAAACAGGGAGCCGCGATAGCTCAGTGGTTAGTGAACTGGACTACAAAGGACAATGGGTAGGGTTCAATCCCAACCAACGGCTTCCGGGTTTGCCCAGCCTTAAATGGGTACCGGATTTTTTTCTGGGAAAGTAAAGCAGCACGGGCGTAATACCGACCACACTACCCCAAAAATCATGTGCTGAAGGTCTGTAAAATATAGGGTCACTAACACCATATTTCCCTATACGCCACTTGGCATGGCGGGGGTACTTTACTTTTTTTTTTTTTACTGGCAACAAACAGCAGCCATAAGAACTGGAAACCATTTGGGAATGTTTCAACAAATAAAACAGTGTGTTAGACAACGTTGTGTGCTGTCACCAGATTTGTTTAATATCTATAGTGAGATTATTTTAAGATCCATAAGGGGCATGCCTGGAATAACAATTGGAGGTCATAATATAAATAATCTAAGGTATGCTGATGATACAGTATTAATCGTTAAGAGTGAAAATGAGTTACAAGAAATAAAGGACTCAGCCTTAATAGCAAAAAGACAGAAGTAATGGTAACAACAAAGAAAAAGACATCACCTCAGTGCAAAATAAAGACAAGTGGAACAATATTAAAACAGGTAAATGAATTTAAATATTTGGGAACTTTAATAACCTCAGACGGAAAATGTACTGACCACATTACCCCAAAAATCATGTGCTGAAGGTCTGTAAAATATAGGGTCACTAACACCATATTTCCCTATACGCCACTTGGCATGACAGGGGTACTTTACTTTTTTTTTTACTTCATGAAAAGAGGAAAGTTGGAATACTTGGTTACAACTGGCAAAATAAAGGAAAGAGAGATCGCGGATGACAAAGAGAGAAAATATTAGATAGCTTGGTGTCATGGTGTGAAAAACATTCAACAACAGAGTTGATACAATACATGGTGGATAGAAGATTGTGGAAGGACATGATCACCTACGCCAACCAATGTGGCACATGATGATGATGATATCAGGAGCTGTAAAATGTGGCTCTAGTTACCAACAAGAGAAACCCAGACGCCAGTTTTTGTGGCTTTTAATTATTGTTTCCACAATTATTTCCACTAAAACCTTGTAAGTAAAACAAAAAGTAGTAGTAAAGTACACGCCAAGTGGCGTATAGGGAATATGGTGTTAGTGACCATAATTTTACAGACCTTCAGCACATGATTTTTGGGGTAATGTGGTCGGTATTACGCCCGTGCTGCTTTACTTTCCCAGAAAAAAAATCTGGTACCCATTTAAGGCTGGGTGAACCCGGAAGCCGTCGGTTGGGATTGAACCCTACCCCTTGTCCTTTGTAGTCCAGTTCACTAACCACTGAGCTATCACGGCTCCCTACTAAAACCCTGTAATTCTGTTATTTAACCACTTTTCTGACTTACTAGGCAAAGTTGTCAAAACAAACCGCACGTTTAGATAAATTGTCATTTTCTCTGTCATTTTAAATTTAAAATCATTTGCAAAGAAATCGGCAGTGCCACAATCTGTTAACCCCCTTATGAATGTGTTAAGTCACTTTCTGACTTCAAGATATGTTAGATCAAGTACTTAATTATATACAATATTGATGATATTGATGTGTAACATATGTTAGATCAAGTACCTAATTATAGACAATATTGATGATATTGATGTGTCACATATGTTAGATCAAGTACCTAATTATAGAAAATATTGATGATATTGATGTGTCACATATGTTAGATCAAGTACCTAATTATAGACAATATTGATGGTATTGATGTGTCACATATTTGATTTGAGCTTGTAAAAGAAACAGGAGAAGTTTAACATAAAAAATGCACTACCATTATGCTGCTGCATAGACAGAATTTTAAACAAATAAATATCCTATCTTCATTGAAATAATATTAACCAACTTGCCAGTATTACTTCAGGAACTCCTACCCACTGCCTCAAGAATGCATGCACCGTGCCAAGATCGTTCTGCGTTATGAGAACAATTATTAGAATCATCATCATCAAGTACCGGGCCTACTGGCGTAGGTGATCATGTCTCTCCACAATTTTCTATCTCGGCAGCTATTTATCATTTCTGTTGTTGACCTTCTGCCAAGCCATTCTCTTAAGCTGTCTGTTATTTTTTCTCTTTGTTTCCCTCTATCTCTTCATCCCTCAATTTTTCCAGTTGTTACAATATATTCCATATATTTCTCTTCTCATTACATTGCCAAAAAATTATGATTGTTTCTTCCTAATATTGGAAATTAGTTCTCTTTTTGCTTTGACCTCTTTCAGAACATTTTCATTACTCTTCTTAGTTGTCCTTGGTACTCTCAACATCCTTCTGTAAAACCACATTTCTACAGACTCCAGTGGTTTTCGTGTCTATTGTCCTATTGTCCATGATTCGCATCCATATGTTAAGACTGGCTCTATATAACATTTAAGAACCCTTTTTCTTGTTTCTATTGTCAAAAAAGTTGTGGAGAGACACGATCACCTACGCCACTAGGCCCGGTACTTGATGATGATGATGATTGTCAAAATGGATTGCATAGTATCTTCCGCATTTTTTGGAAAGCTGCTTTTGCCTGAGCCATTCTGCATCTCACCTCTTTTGTACATCTTCCATCTGACGTTAACAAAGTTCCCAAATATTTAAATTCATTTACCTGTTTTAATATTGTTCCACTTGTCTTTATTTTGCACTGAGGTGTCTTTTTTATTATTAGAATACTCCTTACTAAAGCTGACCAGAGAATAGTAGCCTGCAGTATTCTGACTTAGAATAGAACATATCATTTAAAAACAATTTCACACACCCTACACAGTTCTAGTTGTTAAAAGACAAAATATAAAAAACACATTCAAAGGGACATGTATAGAGATCAAAGTTCTGTGTAAGTTTTTTTGTTAAACCTCTGGCTAAGCCCTTTGTATCAGGAACTGAATTTTGCATGTTAATCCATTTTTCCCTGGCAGCTGTGTGCACAGGGGTCCCTCGCCACACAGGCAGATAACTCAAGAGGTACTTATATTGTTTCTGTTGATGAGTAATCGATGCTTCAATCCGGGCCTCGCTGTTGAGACCAGTAAGGGTGGTTGCTGCAGAGAGAAATAAATAAAAATCTCAATTAGTGCACATGAGATTTAAACTCACAACCTCTCTGTCTCGAGACTGGCATCTTGCCTCGAGACCAACCAGTCCCCCATTTTGTGTAACTGTGACGAGCTCCTGGTTTATTGAGGTTTCACATTTCACTGTGTAACTTTCTGAGTATAAGAAACTTAAGACAAATTGAGATGAAGAAGTTCTTCTTAATCCTCTGAACTCCTGTCGGAGTATAGAGCACCCAAAGAAATCTCCACCAAATCTTCAGTCTGGAACAAGTATGGACATCGCTCGCCAGGACCTGCCAGCCTCTGTCATTTCATCATATATGACTTGTCGCTATATCCCCAATGGTCTGTCTCTTCTTTTTTTGCCAGGTGATGTCCATATTAATGCTAGGTGCAGATGCCTGATTCATTCCATTCATAGAACATGACCTAGCCATTTCAAATGGATGAAGTTAACGGTGTATAAAACATTATTACAGACTGTACAATCTTTCATTTCTTTATAAGCAACATAGCATACCCTGTCTGATTACAATTAAAACGTTTACTATCTATCTATTGTACTTTTGAGCCAAAGGTGGCACAAGGGCAGAAATTCTAGATTCTTCATGTCCCATTGATCATAGTTATTGTGTCAGACCTCACACTGGACCTGCTTTGTATCTGACAACACATTTTTGTTCTGGGTGAGCATCAGCAATCATGCTGTTGTCTCTTGCCTCATTGTTTCTCTAGGTTGGCTTTATATTTTGTCCTCTGGTTCCCATTTGTGGGTTTGCTTAAAACTTTTGCTCCCCATTAACTAAAGCTATTTATATTCACACACAAAATCTTACACAAAACCATGTTTTCATTAAACATATAGGATTAGCATCTTTAAAACAACGATTGTCTGATTCAAACAAACATTGTATTCATTTATTTAGTGCTCTGATATACATGTTAACCTAGTTATAAACCAGAAAGAATAGCACATTCATGATTTGTGTTTTTACAGTTATCTTCTTTTTGATGTTGAGTATATCTTTATTTGGCTATTTCACACAGAAAAATTATTTTTATGAAGAAATTATAAATATTTTGTGTGTGGGCTGTGCACGCTTGAATGTGCATGCATATTATGTGAAAACCTTGTATTGTATTTTTAAACCCTTTTCTAAATATAAATTGTTTCCAGCTTTCAATAGACATTAGAGTCTCATAGAGGCACACATGTCTGCCACAAGCAATCTTCATCTCTGTATTTCATTGATATCTGAGAATCTGCAAAACTAAGGTCTATTCAGTCTTTGATGCTGTCTTCCCATGTTTTGCATGCCTTACAGTCTTCCTCTTACAGTTCACTGCAATATTATTTTAATCAGCCCATCCAGAACAGGAAAGTGTAAACAAACTGAGTGGTTATGACTATTTGAAGATCTTGAGACTTAGAAAAAGATACTGTGGCTTCACAGAACACATCTTCACAAAATGAATCTCTGAGACTGCCGCTTGTAACTGTGACTCTCTAAAACAGACTCTTATACATGTCCAACAGGACTGTTCTAGCTAAAAAATGAAAATGTGACCCACAAGGTAAATTAGTATAACAAACATGGGAGTTCGTGAAGATCTCAAATGTACCAAGTTCCTGGTCTTTCCTAATTTAGGTATCCGCCAAAAGTTGATCGTTGAAGTGAAGTAAAAGATCATTTTGATCGGCTCTGATGAATAGAACACTTGTAAGACTTTACAATCTAGTTTTTGTTTAATCTGACAAATTCCACTGATTGCTTACAAATAAACAGTTATCACATACATGTCAACTAGGAAACTGTTATCACATACTTGTCAACTAGGAAACAGTTATGACATACATGTCAACTGGGAAACAGTTATCACATACATGTCAACTGGGAAACAGTTATCACATACATGTCAACTGGGCTTATCACATACTTGTCAACTAGGAAACTGTTATGACATACATGTCAACTAGGAAACTGTTATCAGAATACATGTTAACTAGGAAACAGTTATCACATACATGTCAACTAGGAAACTGTTATCACATACATGTCAACTAGGAAACTGTTATCACATACATGTCAACTAGGAAACAGTTATGACATACATGTCAACTAGGAAACAGTTATCACATACATGTCAACTAGGAAACTGTTATCACATACATGTTAACTAGGAAACTGTTATCACATACATGTCAACTAGGAAACTGTTATCACATACATGTCAACTAGGCTGTTATCACATACATGTTAACTAGGAAACTGTTATCACATACATGTCAACTAGGAAACTGTTATCACATATACATGTCAACTAGGAAACTGTTATCACATACATGTCAAATAGGAAACTGTTATCACATACATGTCAACTAGGAAACAGTTATCACATACATGTCAAATAGGAAACTGTTATCACATACATGTCAACTAGGAAATTGTTATCACATACATATCAACTAGGAAACTGTTATCACATACATGTCAACTAGGAAACAGTTATCACATACATGTCAACTGGGAAACTGTTATCACATACATATCAACTGGGAAACTGTTATCACATACATGTCAACTGGGAAACAGTTATCACATACATGTCAACTGGGAAACAGTTATCACATACATGTCAACTGGGAAACAGTTATCACATACATGTCAACTGGGAAACACTATCACATACATGTCAACTAGGAAACTGTTATCACATACATGTCAACTGGGAAACTTTTAAGGATATCAAACTAAGATTGTTAGAGCCAGGAGGAACTTTTATTATTTTGAACAAATCAGAAGCTATATTTAAAAACACTATATTAGACTGATCCACAGGGAACTAAGTGGTCTAGAATAGGATGTCGGCTTCTGGATAGTGAGGTCCCAAGTTTGAATCCTTCTACAAGTGGTTGGAATTTTTAACTTTGAATATATGGTTTTTTTTTTGTGGATTTACCCTCCCTTGGTCTCTGAGTAGTTAGATCTGATGTCTAGCTTTCTTGAATAACATAGAAAAACAGAAGGTGAAATGTGCACTTGCACACATTAAGGAACCATTGGCAGTTTAAAACCAAAAAGAATAGGTCAAAAATTGTTGCTGATCGGGCAAAAGTTGTAATGCCAATCTACTAATGCTAATGATGGAAGTGTCAAGTTGAAAGGTGCAGATATAGTGGCTTTGCTAGTGACAAACTAGCACACAACTCATCAACATCCATGCCCACTTAATGGGAGGTTGCTAATAAGGGAAGAGACACATGATCCACACACAAAAAAAAGAAGACTATTAACGTGCAGAGAAATATGAAAGGAGAAAAGCTAGAGAAGGTATTGGAATAACATCAAGCGATAGATGGACATCAACTTCACCAATTTGAATACAGCAAGATACCAAAAAAATTAGAGAAATCGCCAATCAACCACTAATATCTTCAGTAATAAAGAAAAGGCGATGGCCATATGTTGGACATGTAATGAGAAGAGATAATAAACAAATAGCAAAGCAAGCCCTCATATGGGAAACAACAGGTAAGAGAAAAAGAGGAAGACCCAGAGAGACACTGAGAAGAACATTGATGAGAGAGGCAATAGCAGCAGGATTCGGCTCCCTCAATGAGATAGAGCTGCTTGCACAGAACAGAGACAAATGGCGAGATTTGATAAAATATTTTTAAAAGAATTGAAAACTGCTAGAACAAAAATTCAGATAAGAGAAGGAGTATCTTGGTCTACGCCCTATGGGCTGGCTACGGCTCGAAAGGTCAATAGATAGATAGAAGATACAGAAAAAGCTGGAAGATAATAATTTAACCTATTGATGATTTTCAACTCAAGTTGTGACATAGATCACATTAGCCTGTTATGCTTATCATCTAGGTGTATGTCCTTTACGGAACATTGCTCTTAACACAGGCCATCTGAAAGAATCTCTATATCTAGGCAGAGTGTTATAAGTCACAGTAAAATACAGAGCAAAATTAACATTTAAAATAATGCTTAGTTTCATAAAAGAAAAGAAAATTGAAGCCCTAGAAATATGGATTTATAAAAGTGGGAAGAGTTTGGTGAACAGGGATGAATACAATCTAAGCAATGACAAGTGAGATACTTTAGGCATATAAAAAGACATAACAACATACTGAAGGTTATCTTAGAGGGAAAGGCTTGAGAGAAAAGAAACAAAGGTTAGCAAAGATTTGGATGGATTTCCAATATCAAGAAAAAGACTAGGAAATCAGTTATAAACAGTGTATCATGAAGACAAGAAATAGAATAGAGGGGCATTCCATAGGAGCCGATCTTCATTGTGAACTTGTCACATGATGATGCCATTTTAGTAAATTGGTGACTCTTCATTAAAACTGAAATGGTTTGATGTTAATGCTAATCTTTATTTATAGCAAACAAATTAACATAAATAATTCAGGAATACAAGAAGGTACTTGAGTATCATTGAGAAATACACACAAAAAAACAGAAGAGTCAGACAAATAGCAGGCTGTCTGGACAAGTTTCCAACCTATACACTTTAAGATCTTACTTTGTCACTGTAAGTAAATGTGTTTACATGCAGCAGGTTCATTACTTTCCCAAAAATAGTAAATATGCTGGCAGGTCTTTTATGTATGCTTGCATCAAAGAGTTTCTTTACAGGCACCATTTTTTTCTTATTTAATATTATTTTTTGTGTATATAATTTAAATTGGATGGACTTAATCCCTTTCAGCTGTAATCTGGTTGCTCTTTATGACCTATCCTCTCAAAGAATGGGGCATTTGTAATATACTATGTACGCGTAAAATAAATATTCAGAGGTGTCCTGGTAATCTTCTTCTTCAATGTTCACCCGTTAAGTGGGTGTGGATACCTTGTCTTGCTAGTTTTGGCAAACCATGAGATTGATGCTTTTAGCCTGGTATATCCATATCCAGCATGGCCTAGATTTTTTAATTGCTTAACAATCTAGCTCATATAGCAGCCATTCTTGGCCTACTCTTTTTTACTTTCATGTGCCTAGTGTTTCTTTAATGTGTGCAGAGTGTACACAGGATTTTCCTGTTTTTTTGCCATTACCAAAGAAGGTTAAAGTGATGAGGAGAGATAATAACCGAATAACAAAGCCCTATGTGGGAAACAACTGATAAGAGGAAAAGAGGCCGACCCAGAGAGACACTGAGAAGAACATTGATCAGAGAGGCAAGAGCAGCAGGAATCGGCTCCCTCAATAAGATAGAGTTGCTCGCACAGAACAGAGACAAATGGCGAGATTTGATAAAAGATCTTTACAAGGATTGAAAACTGCTAGAATAAAAAATTTAGATAAGAGAAAGAGTATCTGGGTCTATGCCCCTTTGGCTGGCTAAGGCTCAAAAGGTCAATAGATAGATAGAAAGAAAACACTAGATCCCACTACTCAGAGACCAGGTGAAGGGAAAGACATGAAGAAACCATGTATTGGAAGAGAAAAACTCCCACTGCCTGTGGGAGGATTCAAACCTGGAACTTTGTGGTCCTGCGGTTGACGTCTAACCACCCATCCTGCTTGCTTGTGCACTGCCTGTGGGAGGATTCAAACCTGAAACTTTGTGGTCCTGCAGCTCACGTCTAACCACCCATCCTGCTTGCTTGTGCACTGCCTGTGGGAGAATTCAAACCTGGAACTTTGTGGTCCTGCAGCTCACGTCTAACCACCCATCCTGCTTGCTTGTGCACTGCCAGTCCATGTTGCCAATATAGCTTAAATTGCTAAAAGCAAAAGTGAGTTACAGATGTCATTATAGTGATGAAAAGAAAAGATAAATAATCTTTTGACGTGTGCTGGGGCTGCTATGATGGAGACTGCAGCTACTTTTCTTTGTTTGGATCCTTCAATGAGATTAGATGTTAATTTTTTTTTATGTGTTAATTCAGATGTTTTCACTGGCACAGACGGTTGAGCAATTCTGGATTTTAGTTTCATTTGCGGTGATGCCGAGGCCTTTGACTAACTACAACAACTACAACTACTACGTCTAAACATAGATTGGAATGAACCAGGATTGACAGTCTCTTCCATGGCCCATCACGTCTGGCACCATCCAACAGCATAGCTCAATAGATACTCTTAAGTTAGGTTTTATGCGTTAAAACCTGACCAGTAACACATCTTTATAATTTATGGATCCCAGGCTGTACAACGGAATGTTCATTCTTGTTGATCAGGATTCTTCCAGAAGTTCTCAGTATTTGGAGATCAAAGTACCTATGGGTGTGTACAGAGTGCAGTGATCATAACTATAAACATAACTATCCAAATCATCATCATCGAGTGCCATCTCCGCAATGAAGGTTGGCTACTATAGACCGCCATTCTGCTCTGTCTCTTGATTTGATGGTGCAGGTTGTCATAGGCTGGTTTGTCCATCTTTTGATGTTACTCGTCCATGTTAGTCTTGGTCTGCCTCTGCCTCTTTTACCTTGTATTTTCCCCTCCAGGATTACTTTTAGTAGGCTGTTGTGTCTTTTAACATGGCCCAAAAATCGCATTTGTCTTGTTTGAATTGTGTTTAGTAGTTCTGTTTTCATTTTTAGTTGTTTTAAGACTTCATTGTTTGTTTTCTTTTCATTCCATCCAATTCTACCTATTCTTCTATATATCCACATTTCAAATGCTTCAATTCTCTGTTCTGTTTTCTTGTCTAATGTCCATGTTTCTGCACCATAATGGAATGTTGAGAAGACATAATATTTTGCTATTCTTAGTTTTAGCCCTGGTGTTATTTGTTTTGATGTTAGTAAGTTCTTCATATCTTTGTGTGTGCATGTCTGTGTTAGTCACCTCTAGTGACTCGGGCAGATGGTGCTCGTAAACCTGGGAGGGCCGACCATCTAAGGGCAGAATCCCCTACAGAAAAGATCATCTGCTGCCTTGCAGGAAGATTTGTGACAATCAAAGGCTAAGGAATGCAAACCTGAATAAAATGCTGGCTGAAATCGGATGCACTGGGCCACTGGCGCAGAACACAGTGCAATGTTTTAACGGGTGTTCATTCAGAGTGGATCTGGTGGACTCTAATTGTGATGTTCTGTCTGTGGGGGCGATCAACACACTTAACCTGACAGCTGACTTCATGTGAGAGTCTGGAATCCTACTCTGATTGAGTCCTGATCGCAGAGAGAGATGACATTAAAATTACTTTTTGCCATTCCTATTCTTTTGTTTATTTCAGTTGTACATTTTCCATCACTGGTTATAGTATGTCCAAGGTAGTTGTAGTTCTGAACTGTCTCCAGGTTTCCCTTCAATTTTGATATCCACTTGTGGGTTTTGAGCATTTTCTTTGTTTATGATGATAGTTTGTCTTTTTGATATTTATATCTAGTCCATATTTTTTGCTTGTCATGTTTATTTCATTAAGTAATTGTTGTAGATCTTTAGGATTTTTTGTAGCAGTACAGTATCATCAGCATATCTTAGGTTATACTATCCAAATAAAGATGTTATATTCACTATCTGTTTTTATCATTTCAGATTCTATGTACTACCACCTTGCCAGATTACATAGACAGTAAAAGATAAAATGTCTGGACGAGCCAAACTTTTGAAAGTTGTTCTTATTGGAGATGGTGGTGTTGGGAAAAGTTCTCTGATGAAGAGATTTGTCAGTGGTGATTTTGATTCTCAATCATTTCACACAATTGGTGTGGAATTCCTTAACAAGGATGTAACAGTAAGTTGCCAGCAACATAAATATGTCAATATTTTTATCATCATCAAGTATTGTGCCAGCTGGCATAGGTGATCATTTAATTCCAGAACTCTCTGTCTCTACATTTATAAATTCTCTTGTTGACTTCCAATTAAGTCTTTCTTTTAACTCTGATAAATTTGTAAATTTTATCTGTTTCCCTCTATCTTTTTTTCCCCCAATTTTTCCAGTTTTCATAATATAATCCAGCTGTAATGGTAAAAAAAAAATGATGGTTGTTTTTCTCCTGTTTTGGTAATAGGCTTTCTGTTTTTTATCCTGGCCTCTTTTAGAACACTAATCTAAGGTTACCCTATTTTTTCTCCACGGTTTCCGCGGACGTGTATAAACATAACAAAAACAATGTTTGAAATGTATCTTATGTTAATTTGTCTTTTAGTTAGATAGTTTCAGACATGTTTTAAAGAATTGAAATTCTAGTTATAATATAAAAGATTAAATTCTACTTACACACTACTTACATCTACAGTCTACAGGTACTTTTTTGAAGAGTGAGTTTCCTTCAGCAGGTCTTCTCTGGATTTCAATTTTTTTGCAAATTCTTGACAGGTCATTTTTTTTTTGTTCGTTACCTTTTACCTTTGACAAGGCCCCTAGAGACTAGGAACTGAATTTTGCGTGTTAATCCGTTTTTCCCAGGCAGCCGTATGCACAGGGGTCCCTCGCCGCACAGGCAGATAACTCTGACTTCCGAGGTACTCATATTTTTTCCGCTGATGAGTAATTATTTCAAGCCGAGCCTCGCTGCTGAGACCAGGGGTGGTTGCCGCAGAGAGAAATCATAAATATAAGTCCCAACCAGTGCAGCCGGGATTTGAACCCACAACCTCTCTTCTCGAGGACGGCATCTTGCTTCGAGACTAACCAGTCCCCGGCAGGTCATATTGAAGTTTGCCATGATGGCAAACATGGCTCGAGCAGTTCCTAAACTCATGTTGGATTTTTGAGATGTCTACATCATGTTTATTGAAGAGAAAACTTTCTCTACCGAAGCGTTACTTCCAGGAAGACACAGAGACAGTTTAGTAAGCTTCTGGAGTTCTGCTTATGAAATCTTGTTTTTTTTTCAGAGAATAATTTAAAAACTTCACATTTTGAACAAAGCATGGCATTTTCTTCATTCCACTTTGCTATTCTTTCTGACGTTACATACTTTTTCAAGAAGGAAATTTCATCAAACAAATTATCTTCATTCAAGTCAAGGCACCTAAATATAGAGAAAAATGACAAGCAATTTCTTCAAATTTCTCCCTTTCCAGGTGTGATCTCAGTGGTATACATTCTATAGTTTTGTTATTTTGTGAATGAACCCGGGCACTGAGATATTCAACAGCATTTTTATAGAACTCACAAGAAACACTGAGAAATTCTGTTGTAGAGTAGGACCCATTTTCTTCTAAAGATGCTAGAAGTTGCTTAACTGATGATGAAATGAACTTCTTTTCTTTCCTACGGTTCAGGTTTTCAATTAAACTTGATAGCAATATGAAAGACTACTGAAGTTACATCCTCGCCTTCAATTTTTATTATCACATCATGAACAAGGGGCAAAGTTGCATGAGCAAAGATCATCTCCAGCAAGATACAAGGATCACTAAACCACTTCTTTAACATCACTGGCCACTTTTCTTCAGACAGGAATAATGCTTCAACTCAACAGCAGATGGATACAAGAAAGAAAGAGGGAGAGAAAGAAGGAAAGAAAGAAAGAGGAAGAGAAAGAAGGAAAAAGGGAGAGAAAGAAGGAAAGAAAGAAAGAGGGAGAGAAAGAAGGGAAGAGGGAGAGAAATAAAAAGAAAGAAAGAAATAAAGAGGGAGAGGAAGAAAAAGAAAGAAATAAGGGGGGAGGGAGGAAGTATAGATTTTCTGCTAACAAATTAATAGATGATGGAAGTTCATTGGTACAAGTGACCTTGTCTCTCCACATATTCTTGTAGTGGTCTTCTTTTATCAATTCTACTGTGGATTTTTGTTCTCTTGCCAGTCTGTTGAAATATGAAAATTAAGAACCTCCTTCATGCCATAATGTGTTGCAGAATTAATATTATGTTAGTGCCAATGTAGGGCTTTTTTTTTAATCGATGACGTTAACCTTTTGTACTTAACTTCATCGATTTCAAAAAAGCATTTGATAGTATTCATAGAGATTCTTTGTGGAAAATTCTGAAGCAATATGGCTTACCATAAAAAATAATAAATATTATCAAAGACATGTATGATGGTTACACATGTGCAGTTCGAACAGAGGAAGGACTGAGCGAATGTTTCCCAATAGAAACTGGGGTTAAACAAGGATGTATTTTATCGCCCTTGTTATTTGGAATTGTTGTGGACTTCATAATGAAGAAATGCTGCACTGGTAATAAAGGCATCGAATGGATACAAGGAGACCATTTGGAGGACCTCGACTTTGCTGATGACATAGTCCTCATCAGCAGTCAGATAAAAATGATGCAGGAAAACACAAACGAACTATCATCAATAGCCAGCAAAATTGGGCTTGAGGTCAATCATGAAAAGACTAAAGTCATGACTAGTTTAATTCCAACAGATGACAAAATATACATGGAAAACAAACCAGTAGAAGAGATTGGTCACTTTATCTATCTTGGAAGCCACATTGATTGAGAAGGGGATACAAGTAAAGAAATTAGAATCAGAATAGCTAAAGCAGCAATGTCTTTCAGAAGCCTTGAAAAGTTGTGAAAATCAAAACTAATCAGCACAAACACAAAACTTAGACTATTCAAATCAAATGTACTATCAACCCTTACGTATGCGTGTGAAAGCTGGAAAACAACAAGAGATATAGAAACAAAGTTGAACGCATTTGAAAATAAATGTCTAAGGAAAATACTTGGTATAGCGTGGAACAAATTCAAAACAAACGAGGAAATTAGAGAAATCGCCAACTAACCACTAATATCTTCAGTAATAAAGAAAAGACGATGGTCATATGTTGGACATGTGATGAGAAGAGATAATAACCAAATAGCAAAGCAGGCCCTCATATGGGAAACAACAGGTAAGAGAAAAAGAGGAAGACCCAGGGAGACACTGAGAAGAACATTGATGAGAGAGGCAAGAGCAGCAGGATTCGGCTCCCTCAATGAGATAGAGCTGCTTGCACAGAACAGAGACAAATGGCGAGATTTGATAAAATATCTTTAAAAGAAAACTGCTAGAACAAAAATTCAGATATGAGAAGGTGTATCTTGGTCTACGCCCTATGGGCCGGCAATGGCTTGAAAGGTCAATAGATAGATAGATAGAATGTAGGGCCCACAACACCCACAGCTGGGCTGAGAGTCACCAGGGACTCACTAGCTGACTGCATGCATCTAACTAAGCTGACTCACACTCTACTCCACCTCCCAGTAGTACCCCTTGAAACATTCTACCTAATCTGGCCAAGTGAGTAAGGATTGAAGAGGAAAGGAAACCCAAGACCCAAAAATGCCATGCTGAAGCAGATGTGCCTGGCTGAAAGGCATAGATATTGCGACTTGTTGTGAACTAACTATGCAGACCTAACATCCTTTTATGGGTGGACAATGAAGAAGAGTAGTTTTAGTGTGAAAGTAGAAGAAGTAGTTGTAGTGTGAATGTAAAGAAGTTGTAATATTAACATAGAAGTTGTAGTGTGAATATAGAAGAAGAAGAATAGTCGTAGTGTGAATATAGAAGAAGAAGAATAGTCGTAGTATGAGCATAGAAGAAGAAGAGAACAAATGCGCATTGGTTTTTTTTTTTTACCAACAATACATTTGTTGGGTAATTAGGTTAACACTCCACCAGTGCCAGCGCTTTCCCAGAAAAGCTGTCCATGATATCCTCAACATTCTTCTGTGGATTCATATTTCTGTTGTCTCATGGATGATGTCTATTTATCTATCTATCCTTCGTTCGCCTGAAATATAGTCTGTATCTGCAATGTCGTTTCCTATATAAATTTTACTGTTTTTTTTGTAATTCTTGCAATGGCCCATATAGTTTTGTTTGTATTGTTGTATCTTATCTATGGACCAATGGATTTTCCTCAGTCTACTATATTTAGTACAGTCTTCAAGAATGTGTTCAGCAGTCTGGGATGCCTGTCCACGTCTATATGTAGTTGGGGTGCCGATCTTGAATTTTGTATGCATGTGACTGTGGAGTCGATTGTGCCCTGTTCTGAGGCATATAATGATAATTTGTTCCCATTTATTCATATTATGAAAGGCATCCTAATTTGGGGCGTGTGGTCTTCTAATTGATTTGATTATTTGTTTCTTCTGTTGGTATGTAACTGGTGCATCTGGTTGTGTGCCTGTTTCATTTTCCTTTGCCAGTTGAGCTGCTCTCTCGTTTTCTGGTATTACACATTGAGATGGGATCCACTGCAGGGCAACCCCATGGTGCTTGTAAAGTTCTGTCAATAAGGTCTGCATATGTGACAATTTTCTGGATTGTAGTGCTTGGAGTACTGATCTTGCATCTATCAAAAACACTACAGGCTGTGGACTAAGATTACTGTTCAGCAGTTTTTCTATTGCCAACTTTATTGCCTGGATTTCTGCATTGTAATTGTGACAATATTTCCTGGTTGCTATTTTATTCATATACCTTGTATTATTTAGAAACTCTATGTATGCACCTGATCCCCTATTTTTTATTGCATTCTGTGCTGATCCATCTGTGTATACACGAACCCATAGATCTTATGGGTATTCTTCATCCAAGAAACTGAGAGTGTTTATGCTGTATACTATTCTATTCCTTGTCAAGTATTCCTTTCACTTCTGCCCATATTTGTATCGACAATGGGAGGTGTATAGGTTGAACCATAGAAATTGCCATGATATATTGTACTAGGCATCAAGGGTGCCCAAATTCCTTCCTCGCTTTCTTTCCTTCCCAGAGAATATCTCTGGTGCCCATTTAAAGAGGCTAGGTAGACCCCAAGAGCAGTTGAGGTCAGAAAAATGTATCTGCTTTGACCGGCATTTGAACTCTGAACCTTCATGTTGGCAGGCAAGTGCACTAACCACAATGCCACTTGGCTTGAAAGATGAATGACAACAGTAAAGAATAAGTTCTCTTAGGCAAAACCAACAGAAGTGAGAAAAGGTCCTCCAACAAAATGCCTCGGATACACTGCCAACCAGGCAGCACCCAGGTGGAGTCCTCAGTATGTGCTGCAATTTTTTACTGCCCTAAATAGCCAGAGAACAAAATGTTTGCCTACAGAGACAAGTCTGTATGAGGAGCCAGATAAGATCTCAAACACAATTTTCTTGGAATTTGGTTGGGATTTTTATTTATGATTTCTCTCTGTGACAACCACCCCTGGTCTCAGCTGCGAGGCCCGGCTTGAAACGTCAGTTATTCATCGACGGAAAAAACCATGAGTACCTCCGAAGTTGGAGTTATCTGCCTGTGTGGTGAGGGACTCCTGTGCACATGGCTGCCAGGGAAAAATGGATTAACACGCAAAATTCAGTTCCCAGTCTCTAGGGACTTTGTCAGAGTTCAAAGCTGGCGAACGCAACAACAAACACAATATTCTGTTTGTGACAATTGCCAGCCTCGAGTATAGTAAAGGTTGATAGGAGGGGTAGAAGAAAAGTCTGGCACTGTTGTTATAACATGATATTGCTCTATGGATGTGAGTCATGAACAAACAATTCCGAAGATCTCGGCCTGTGGTTTTCCGAGAAGAATCTGCCGAATATCATGGACAGCTTAGAAATAAAAATAAAAGATGTTACTGGAAATCAAAATCTGGTTATCACTTAATAAAAGTTAAAAAAGATGACAAGTAACAATTCTTTTATATATACTTGGGGAAATTTAATAGCAGGAGAGACTGAACACAGAAGTCAAGGAAAGTAGAGAAATATGGAGTAAAATGATATGTTTTATGAGAAAACAAATGAAATACTGAAAGTTAAAAAAATAAAAAGAGCAGTTGGTTATAAGTTAAAGTGATAGTACTATAAGACATGACTCATGATGATGATGATTTTCTACTATAATATATGTTTGGGCACGTTTGCTTTGATTGATCATAATTACCTCAACAGCCAAAAAAGTCCCAACAAAGAAATTCTTAATGAGGTCAATATTCAAAAAGAGCTCTTGACGCACGTCAGAAAGAAGTAATCAGCCTTGCTTGAACTTGTAATGAGAAGAAGGGAATTAGAACGCACAATGACTGTGGGCAAAATACAAGAAAAGAGGGACTGTGTACGTCAGAGGGAAGAGATATGGGACAGCTTGACTTTGTGACTTAGAATAGGTATAAAAGTATGTCTTATAAGTATAAGAATAGGTATAAATATATAGCCTGAAAAATATGTTTAGCTGGCATAGAGTGTGGATGGAAATAATATCATTTATGCTATGGATATAAATCAGGACTCACTAGCAAACATTTTAACTATGCAGTCTTCATCAAGACTCAGTAACAAATGTTTTAACTATAAGGTCTTCATCAGTAGTCAGAGACTAGGACAGGAACGCAATGGATTACATAATTAAACAAGGACTGAGGATGATATTTGTCTTGGTTGTGTTACACAGAAATCTGTCTATCTTTCTATTGTCCTTTCAAGTCGAAGATGGCACATAGGGTAGATATTCTAGACTCTTGTTTTCAATGATCAGACTTTACATAGGACCCCCCTCGCCATATGGCTCTGTTCTTGGCGAGTTGCTCAATCTCAGTGAGGAAACTGATGCCTGCTGTTGTTGTTGCCTCTTGCTTCAGTGTTCTTTTTAGTGTTTCTCTTTTAAAAAAATACGAGAAATACCACAACTTAAAAAGATGTGTCATTGTGTTGAAAAACTCATGCTCAAGTGGTCACTGGAAGATAAGATCTTAGTTGTGTTTACTGGGAATACCAACAACATGGCTTGTCAGGAAGTTATTACAGATTGTCACAAATAGAATTGACAGATAATACTGTGGAGAAGATGTGGATAGATATGAAAGTATATGTCAACTGGAATAGCATATGAAAGAAAATATCATAACTCTTGTTCTTGTACGTAGCTCTTCCTCTTTGTTATCAGATAGTGGCCATGAATATTCTAGTCTCATCCTTGATCACACGAAAGTACCCCCCACACAGTTCATGAGCCCACATCACTGACATTTGATCATAATTAAGATATATAAATACCTTGTTTATGGAAAATCTAGTATTTCTCTTCCTTTATATCACTGCTTGCTTGTGTTCGCCCGATGATTAAAGGAGTACACCTCTTCATCAACCGCCTTTAAAAGGACATTAGGTGGGCATGTCTACGTTGTTTTGTGGTTTGCAGTATAACTGTGATATTTATGCCTTTCACACCCCAACACATCCAACTTCAGCACAACATTTTTGAGTACCGGGTTATCTTCCCTTTTCGATCCCTACTAGCTTAGCCAGACTAGACAGGTTATTCGGTTACTGGAGGAACCATGGAGAGGTGGAGCAGTGTCTGGATGGTTCTGGTTCACCGATCCTGGCGCAAGCCATCAGCTGTGGGTTACTGACACATCCAGCTCTGCTGCTGTGAGGTGCAACTTTGCATTCTTTTATATCACTTCAAATATTGAAGTTCTGGTTCTGACTGAAGCTGTAATTTGCTGGTTCTGACTCAAATTATAAGCTGCTGGTTCTGACTCAAGTAGTAAGTGATAAGTTGCTGGTTCTGACTCAAGCTGTAAGCTATAAGTTTCTGGTTATGACTCAAGCAGTAAGCTATAAGTTGCTGGTTCTGACTCAAGCAGTAAGCTGTAAGTTGCTGGTTCTGATTCAAGCAGTAAGCTGTCAGTTGCTGGTTCTGACTCAAGCAGTAAGTTATAAGTTGCTGGTTCTGACTCAAGCTGTAAGCTATAAGCTGTTGGTTCTGCCTCAAGCAGTAAGTTATAAGCTGTTGGTTCTGCCTCAAGCAGTAAGTTATAAGTTGCTGGTTCTGACTCAAGCAGTAAGTTATAAGTTGCTGGTTCTGACTCAAGCAGTAAGTTATAAGTTGCTGGTTTTGACTCAAACTGTAAGTTTCTGGTTCTGAGTCAAGTTGTAAGCTATAAGCTGCTGGTTCTGACTCAAGCTGTAAGCTATAAGTTGCTGGTTCTGACTCAAGCAGTAAGCTATAAGTTGCTGGTTCTGACTCAAACTGTAAGTTTCTGGTTCTGAGTCAAGCTGTAAGCTATAAGCTGCTGGTTCTGACTCAAGCTGTAAGCTATAAGTTGCTGGTTCTGACTCAAGCAGTAAGCAATAAGTTGCTGGTTCTGACTCAAGCAGTAAGTTGCTGGTTCTGACTCAAGCTGTAAGTTGCTGGTTCTGACTCAAGCTGTAAGTTATAAGTTGCTGGTTCTGACTCAAGCAGTAAGTTGCTGGTTCTGACTCAAGCAATAAGTTGCTGGTTCTGACTCAAGCTGTAAGTTGCTGGTTCTGACTCAAGCTGTAAGTTGCTGGTTCTGACTCAAGCTGTAAGTTGCTGGTTCTGACTCAAGCAGTAAGTTGCTGGTTCTGACTCAAGCTGTAAGTTGCTGGTTCTGACTCAAACAGTAAGTTATAAGTTGCTGGTTCTGACTCGAGCTGTAAGTTATAAGCTGTTGGTTCTGACTCAAGCAGTAAGCTATAAGTTGCTGGTTCTGACTCATGCAGTAAGCTATAAGTTGCTGGTTCTGACTCGAGCTGTAAGTTGCTGGTTCTGACTCAAACAGTAAGTTATAAGTTGCTGGTTCTGACTCAAGCAGTAAGCTATAAGTTGCTGGTTCTAACTCATGCAGTAAGTTATAAGTTGCTGGTTCTGACTCGAGCTGTTAGTTATAAGCTGCTGGTTCTGACTCAAGCAGTAAGTTATAAGTTGCTGGTTCTGACTCAAGCTGTAAGTTTCTGGTTCTGACTCAAGCAGTAAGCTATAAGTTTCTGGTTCTGACTCAAGCTGTAAGCTATAAGTTGATGGTTCTGACTCAAACTGTAAGTTTCTGGTTCTGAGTCAAGCAGTAAGTTATTAAGTTGCTAGCTCTTTCTATTTCAGGTGCTGTTTGGCATGTCTTTCTCAACATTTGAGGTATTGTAGAGTTTTTGTGAAATTTCCCATCCATTTGTTTGGCTAGACCTTTGTTTCCTTCTCTTTGTCTACTATATATTTTATAGTATGGTGTTACAAGACATGATCTCCAAATGTGCAAACCTTTTCTAATTCTCATTGTTCTTTTGTTTCTCTTCTCTTGTAGCTTTACTTCATTCAGTTTTGTTTTTCCCATGGCTCTATTTAGAACATGTTTCTCATTTCTTATACGTTTCTTAAAATTTTACCTTGAAAAGTTAAGTTTTCGTAATTAATCAAGCTTAAAAAAAAAAGTAAAGTACCCCCTTCACGCCAAGTGGCGGCGTATAGGGAATATGGTGTTAGTGACCATAAATTTTACAGACCTTCAGCACATGATTTTTGGGGTAATGTGGTCGGTATTACGCCCATGCTGCTTTACTTTCCCAGAAAAAAATCCGGTACCCATTTAAGGCTGGGTGAACCCGGAAGCCGTTGGTTGGGATCGAACCCTACCCCTTGTCCTTTGTAGTCCAGCTCACTAACCACTGAGCTATCGCGGCTCCATTAACCAAGCTTAGTCAAGTTTATACCTTTATCAATTTGAGATATAATTGTTTGTATAAATTTTAATGAGGTCATTTATAAATGATAAATTTTGTTTTGAGACTTTAGTATATATATGTGTTGATCTGAAATTTGTTTATAGATTGTAAAATTGTATAATTTTAATCAGCTACATTTTATTTACACATTTCTATCTGTTGATCTTTCAAATCGTGGCTGGATTGGCCCATAGGGCATAGACCCAGATAAATTTTCTCTTTTTCTAAATTTTCTTTCTAGCAGTCTCAATCCTTGCAAAGATCTTTTATCAAATCTCACCATTTGTCTCTGTTATGTGCAAGCAACATTATCTCTTTGAGGGAGCCGATTCCTGCTGCTTTTGTCTGTCTGATTAATGTTCTTCTCAGTGTCTCTCTGGGTTGATGACCTCTTTTCCTTCTACCTGTTGTTTCCCACATGAGGGCCTGCTTTACTATTCAGTTATTATTTCTTCTCATGTCCAACATAGCAGTGTCTTTTTTAAAAAAAAGAAAGCAAATGTAGATTAGATAGTTGTGATTATGGTTACCTACAGCTAAGCATAAAAGATAGCTTGTCACCACAGAGATGAGATGTCTGAGAAAAGTGCATTGAGTGACCAGAAAAGACAGAATCAGAAGTGGTATTAGAGAAAGAGTAGGCATTGAAACGATCCTAAGCTACATAAGAAACAACAAATAAACTGGTTTGCCCATCTAGAAATAATGCTGTGTGATTCCCTGCCGTACAAAGCATATATTTAAAAAAGAAGGGAGAGGAGCAAGAGGCAGATCCATAATAAGATGGGCGGACAACATCAAAGAAATGCTACAACATCTACTGACAGTGAAAGGGCGAGAGTCAGAACTTTGTATCTCCCTTGACACCCAAACAGGTACAAGAGTAAGTAAAGAAAGAAAAAGAGAATGGCTACAAGAGGAAGTGAAGAAATAAAAAGAGAATGGGTACAAGAGTAAGTGAAGAAATAAAAAGAGAATGGGTACAAGAGGAAGTGAAGAAATAAAAAGAGAATGGGTACAAGAGGAAGTGAAGAAAGAAAAGAGAATGGGTACAAGAGGAAGTGAAGAAAGAAAAAGAGAATGGGTACAAGAGGAAGTGAAGAATGAAAAAGAGAATGGGTACAAGAGGAAGTGAAAAATGAAAAAGAAAATGGGTACAAGAGTAAGTAAAGAAAGAAAAAAAGAATGGGTACAAGAGAAAGTGAAGAAAGAAAAGAGAAAGAAAGAAGTTGTAAAGTCATAGTAAAGTGTTTTTTTTTAATCTGAAGTCTAAATCAGAGGAGTTTAACAGTGCCCTTTTTGTATTACAAAAATTATAGAGTGTTTAAAATTATAATTAGAGTGTTTATAAGTGTGTAATAAGTGTGTTTATTTAAACAAAACAAAAAACACAGATATGTTTGCATTTTTTTATATTGTCTTTTTTAATAATAAAATAAAAATATTTCAGGTTGGTGGTGAGAGGTACACTATGCAAATATGGGATACAGCTGGACAAGAAAGGTTTAAGTCTCTGCGGACACCTTTTTATCGAGGTGCTGATATCTGCATGCTGACTTTTGCTGTTAGTGACAGAAGGAGCTTTGAGAACCTGCCAATGTGGCAGCGAGAGTTTCTCTTCTTTGCTGATATTAAAGAAGGTTCTCCATTTCCGTTTGTTATTCTTGGAAACAAAGTCGACATGCCGAACCGTGAAGTAGAAGAGGACTTGGCCCGAAATTGGTGTGCTCACAACGGAGGTGCACCGTATTTTGAAACTAGTGCAAAAGACTCTACGAATGTTGAGCTTGCGTTTGTTTCAGCAGTTTCTCGATTACGTGAGTTGGAAGACCAGCTGGATGTGAAACCCATTCACTCAAAGACAGTAGATTTGAAAAACATGACCACTAGTTCTGGATGTTGTAGCTAATCTTAACATTTTGGATGTTCATGATTGTTTCAATTAATGCATTCCTGTCTGTTTGTCATTATTTAGTTCCATTTTTTTAAGCTCATACACTTCTCTTACTCTTATACTGTCATGAATTCATTCATTTGTTATTAAAATTCATTCACTTTGTAGTCGTTAATTCAATCACTTTGTAGAAATTTATTTTGTAGACATTAAAATTCAGTCACTATGTAGAAATTAATTTCTTTTAATTTAATCACCTTGTAGAAATTGATTTTTTTAAAATTGAATCACTTTGTAGAAATTGATGTATTGATAATTCAATCACTTGGTAGAAAATAAATTCTCCAAAAATTAAATCTCATTGTAGAAATTAATTTATTAAAAATTCAATCACTTTGTAGAAAATAAATTTTCCAAAAATTAAATCTCTTTTGTAAAAAATGCATTTTCCAAAAATTCAATCATTTTGTAGAAAATAAATTTTCCAAAAATTAAATCTCATTGTAGAAATTAATTTATTAAAAATTCAATCACTTTGTAGAAAATAAATTTTCCAAAAATTAAATCTCTTTTGTAAAAAATGCATTTTCCAAAAATTCAATCATTT
The DNA here is from genome assembly GCA_032433765.1 of Megaustenia siamemsis. NCBI lineage: Eukaryota > Metazoa > Mollusca > Gastropoda > Stylommatophora > Ariophantidae > Megaustenia > Megaustenia siamemsis. The sequence goes on along the minus strand of JAVIAB010000102.1, from coordinate 27,844,380 downwards.
TGTAGAAAATAAATTTTCCAAAAATTAAATCTCTTTGTAGAAATTAATTTATTTACCATGGATTAATTTATTTCATTAATTCACTCTGTATTTATTTATTTGTTCTTCTACTGTGGATTTATTTATTTGAATGTTCACTTGCCATTTTTTTAATTTAATTAGTTCAACATGGATTTATTAACTGTGTGATTCATTTGCTCTGGATTTATTTAAACAATTTACTTCTGATTAATTCATTCACTTTGCTGCCATGCATTCTATTAGTATCCTATCTGTATTGAGAGTCAGCGGATTTAATGTCTGTGTGACGATCTTGTCAGAGACTGCTGTTTCTTCCATTGTACTTAAGACTTGACAGTCTCACTCATTTTTCTGTATATTTTGAGAGACCCATGGGTCTAAAGGTGGAAAAGGGGTCTGGTCAATCCAAAGTAAGAGAAGTAGATGTATCTGCATTCAACACATAAAAGGGACAATCAGTCAGTATATGCTTAGAGAAATGCTTGGACGGCAGTGGAGTGGGTATAGGGATGTCCCACTGAAATGAAACAAGACTCCATGAATAGAATAAAATAGAATACTTAGTTTGAGTTTGCCTACTTCCAGACTGGCACTTATTGCCTACTTTCAGACCGGCACTTAATGCTTACTTTCAAACCGGCACTTATTGCCTACTTTCAGACCGGCACTTATTGCCTGCTATAAGATTGGCACTTATTGCCTACTTTAATATTGTCACTTATTGCCTACTTTCAGACCGGCACTTATTGCCTGCTATAATATTGTCACTTATTGCCTACTTTCAAACCGGCACTTATTGCCTACTTTCAGACCGGCACTTATTGCCTGCTATAAGATTGTCACTTATTGCCTACTTTCAGACCGGCACTTATTGCCTACTTTCAGACCGGCACTTATTGCCTGCTATAAGACTGGCACTTAATGCCTACTTTCAGATCGGCACTTATTGCCTGCTATAAGATTGGCACTTATTGCCTACTTTCAGACCGGCACTTATTGCCTGCTATAAGAATGGCACTTATTGCCTACTTTCAAACCAGCACTTATTGCCTGCTATAAGATTGGCACTTATTGCCTACTTTCAGACCGGCACTTATTGCCTGCTATAAGATTGGCACTTAATGCCTACTTTCAAACAGGCACTTATTGCCTGCTATAAGATTGGCACTTAATGCCTACTTTCAAACTGGCACTTATTGCCTGCTATAAAATTGGCACTTAATGCCTACTTTCAGACCGGCACTTATTGCCTGCTATAAGATTGGCACTTAATGCCTACTTTCAAACTGGCACTTATTGCCTGCTATAAGATTGGCACTTAATGCCTACTTTCAAACTGGCACTTATTGCCTGCTATAAGATTGGCACTTAATGCCTACTTTCAAACTGGCACTTATTGCCTGCTTCCAGCTGAATATATCCTTGGCAAGCTCTTTCCAGTCAGTATTTTCCTGTCGGGCTCCACCATATCACATTGACAGATGTCTCTGCATCCAACAAAAGTTATTTCCTTTTTTTTTTTAAATTAAGTAATTAATTTTGTTGCCAGTAACTGTCCCTCATTGTGTCGTTGGGAATCCATCCACCATTTTCCATAGAATTGTGATTATACTTGAGGTTCCAGCATGACCCAGTTGTGTTCATTTGACAGTTACTCCATTTCATTATCTGCTGATAAAAAGGCATTAAACGGACAGCATAGATGCATTTGTATTGTTATTTACAGCAAGAATGATGTATCATACTTCTCTCCCTGACACGTCTTGACTTCAGCAAGGCATTATTACCTACCGGGTTGCCTTCCCTATCTGACCTCCACTCACTTGGTAAGGCTGGCTAACCGGTTACATGATCTACCATGAAAAGGTGGTGTAGGATCTTAATCAGTTTTGGTTCACTGATCCTGACATGTGCAGCCAGCTATAATTTCCTGAGCACTTCCAGACCAGATGCTGGTTAGACAGGGCCAGATTTAGATTTGGTGAGGCTCTAAGCTGGTTAAGCTATATGAAACTTTGAGTCTCATTGTTTGAAAAACTATCCCCAAAAGGTCTTTATCATAGATTACCATATAAACGAATCTAAGACCCTCATGGATTGTGAGACCCTAAGTTGGCTAAACTAAATGAAACTTTGAGTCTCATTGTTTGAAAAACTATCCCCAAAAGGTCTTTATCATAGATTACCATATAAACGAATCTAAGACCCTCATGGATTGTGAGACACTTAGTTGGCTAAACTAAATGAAACTTAGTCTCATTGTTTGAAAAACTATCACCAAAAGGTCTTTATCATAGATTACCATATAAATGAATCTAAGACCCTCATGGATTGTGAGACCCTAAGTTGGCTAAACTAAATGAAACTTAGAGTCTCATTGCTTGATAAACTATCACCAAAAGGTCTTTATCATGGATTACAATAAAAATAAATTTGAGGCCACCTCTCATTGTTAGGCCCTAAGCTGTGGCTTATTTAGCTTAAGCCTAGACTTTAGAGCGGTCACTAACACCATATTCCCTATATGTCACTTGACGTGACGGGGCACTTTACTTTTTACTTTAAACTTCAGAATAGAATGGCTTCACTGCATGCGGGACATTACCATATCTGCTCAGTCACCTTTCCAGTAACCAACAAAGTGTTCATCCTGACCGTTCATACTATTCTATTGAATGTGTTGCCTTCTGTATAAATGGTGCGCAGCTCTTGGACACTGTCAATGGACACTTCTTGGTCGATGTATAACCCGAAGTCTAAATCTGGTGTCGCTGTTAGGTGTCTTATATTGCGTTTATCAAGCACCTCATTATTTGCTACTTATCTTCCAATATATCCCAAGTGGGCATTGTAGGCAACATATGAAATTAATTCTTTGTTTTTTTTTTCTTGTAAAGCATATAAGTCAAGGATTTTCAGATATAGAAATGAGTGCTCAAAATGCATATTTTATATTCAGCAATTGTGGCAAGAGGAGCGCATGGCCGTGCGGTAAAAAGCACTGTTCCACTGGCTGAAAAGCCGGCGTACGGTGTTCGAAGCCCACGGTAGGCAGAAAAGATTTTTTCTATCGGGGGTAAAATAAAAATCCTGAGTCTCACACGTCGTGGCGACTGCTTGACCAAGCGGCCTTTATCCCTCTGGTTCTATCATTGCCCCTTAACATACACCAGCAATGGTACTATGTGTCGTAAAGATAGTTTTTATTTAGACTATAGTTTAATTGTGGCTTTGATAGGAACGGCTGTGACAGTAGGCATCAAATTAGAATGAGAAGCTTGTCCAGAGCAATAAAATGAAGGTGAAGAGCACTGTGTGATGTTTGATGACACTAGCAGAATGATGAATGCTGTTATTACATAATTCACATCTGCTGTCATTTTTTTATGTTAAATTATACACATTTGATGTAAATAAATCATTCATATTTTTGTTTATGTTAAGTAAATTATTTTTAATGCTACTGTTCATTCTTTTCTGATTTTGTTAAATCATACAATTTTTTTTATGTCATAAGTTGTTCACTAGCTTCTTTTTGCTTTTAATCACACTTTTCAAATGTAGTTAATTTATTTTTATGTTCATTCACAAATTATGAATAATTCATTAACTTTTTTATTTATTAAAGTAATTCGCTTTGTTATCTTTGATTTATACACTTCTGTTCCTATTAATTTACATATTTTTTGGTAGTCAATTTGTTGATTTCTGTTCTAATGAATTATTTTGATTTTATGGAGAGCAGGTAACCAAATCAGTAACTTGTTATGCTCAAAACCAGGAGAACGTGGTTTCGAATCCTGGTAGGCTCAAAAGTTTTTTCTGTCAGGGTGAAATATAAACTCAACCTGAACACCTCATGGCGACTGCACTGGACAAGGAGCCTTTATTCTCCGGTCATATAAGCCATAATTTAATACATCTCCAAAAAATGTTCAACATCATTTGGAAAACAGAGAAGACGCCTCATAAATGGAAAAAAGGAATCATTGTTAAGATCCCAAAAAAGGGCAATCTTAGAGATTGTAACAATTGGAGAGGCGTGACACTTTTGTCAGTTGCCTCAAAATTATTCTGTAAAATCATCCTAAATAGAATAAAGGATTCAATAGATACAGTAATGCGTGAAGAACAGGCTGGGTTTAGAAAAGGGAGAAGCTGTCTTGACCACATTTTCACTCTACGACTTATATTGGAGGAACACATTGAAAAGCAAAAACCTTTTGTACTTAACTTCATCGACTTCAAAAAAGCATTTGATAGTATTCATAGAGATTCTTTGTGGAAAATTCTGAAGCAATATGGCTTACCATCAAAAATCATAAATATTATCAAAGACATGTATGATGGTTACACATGTGCAGTTCGAACAGAGGAAGGACTGAGCGAATGTTTCCCAATAGAAACTGGGGTTAAACAAGGATGTATTTTATCGCCCTTGTTATTTGGAATTGTTATGGACTTCATAATGAAGAAATGCTGCACTGGTAATAAAGGCATCGAATGGATACAAGGAGACCATTTGGAGGACCTGGACTTTGCTGATGACATAGTTCTCATCAGCAATCAGATAAAAACGATGCAGGAAAACACAAATGAACTATCATCAATAGCCAGCAAAATTGGGCTTGAGGTCAATCATGAAAAGACTAAAGTCATGAAAAGTTTAATTCCAACAAGTGACAAAATATACATGGAAAACAAACCAGTAGAAGAGATCGATCACTTCATCTATCTTGGAAGTCACATTGATCGAGAAGGGGATACGAGCAAAGAAATTAGAATCAGACTGGCTAAAGCAGCAATGTCTTTCAGAAGCCTTGAAAAGTTGTGGAAATCAAAACTCATTAGCACAAACACAAAACTTAGGCTATTCAAATCAAATGTACTATCAACCCTTACGTATGCGTGTGAAAGCTGGAAAACAACAAGAGATATAGAAACAAAGTTGAACGCATTCGAAAATAAATGTCTAAGGAAAATACTTGGTATAGAATGGAACGAATTCAAAACAAACGAGGAAATTAGAGAAATCGCCAATCAACCACTAATATCTTCAGTAATAAAGAAAAGACGATGGTCATACGTTGGACATGTGATGAGAAGAGATAATAATCGAATAGCAAAGCAAGCCCTCATATGGGAAACAACAGGTAAAAGAAAAAGAGGAAGACCCAGGGAGACACTGAGAAGAACATTGATGAGAGAGGCAAGAGCAGCAGGAATCGGCTCCCTCAATGAGATAGAACTGCTTGCACAGAACAGAGACAGATGGCGAGATTTGATAAAATATCTTTAAAAGAAAACTGCTAGAACAAAAAATTCATATAGGAGAAGGTGTATCTTGGTCTACGCCCTATGGGCCGGTTACGGCTCGAAAGGTCAATAGATAGATAGATAGATATAAGGCAGACCCCAGTAATGGGGCAAAGGCATTAAAATAGCTTGATTGTATTTATTCACTCCAGTTTTAGTTAATTGAGCATTTTTCCTGAAATGAAATGCCTCATTTGGTCAGACTGTAAAAACAGTGTGTCTAGTTTGTGAACATAGAAAAATGTGAGCAAAAGTACTGGCATCCTTAGCTCCAAATGCTATTGTTTAGTTTAGTTGACAGATCATCCCCATTGCACATAAGTGCTCAGATCTACTCTCCAGTATGTCTTTCAGTATGTGGAGACTGATGAATCCAGTTCTGTGTTGATTTGTTATTTGTTTGTGTTTCCCAGCAAAGCACTCCTTTCTGACGTCCCCAGTTTTGTCCTGATGCTCATGCAGCCTGAACATGGTTGTAGATTCGTGGTCATTAACTGAATCATCAGCACGCCCTGCCTCCCTGATGGCATTCAGAATGTCATCCTGGTCCATTGCATGTGTGCTGTTGCTTAGTAATGTGCCATTAAAATACACATCTATATGAAGACAACTGGGGCACAATATTTTGTGAATTAATACACATTTCTACAATAATTCATATACTTCTATCTATCTCTATCTATTGTCCTTTCGAGCCAAAGATGGCACATAGGGCAAAACCACAATCTCAAAAACAGAAACCTTGCGTGCCAAAGTGTCACATACTGCAGAGATCACTGCTCTAAAATATATGGCGCTGTTTCCATAACAATATTTTTTACAATGACAGCTTGTCAAGCCATTGATCAATCTCCTTAGTTGCCTCTTACGACATGCTTCTACGACCTTTAATTCCATCATTTTTACTGTCAGTAATTCATACATGTTGAGCAGGAAACCAAGTGCATGAAAATCTATATTTCTTCATCCACAGCGAGGTCTAACGAATTTTTTTTTTTTTTTTGGGAGTGAAATAAAAAATATAAAAAATTGTGACCCGAATATATGATAACTGCACTGGGAAAGCTACTTTATTTCTCCTGGTCCGACAGGATAAGTAATACTTAAGCACACGCGCTGCTAGACCCCCAAAACAATAATGCCATAATAATTCTTATTTTAAACAAATTAATATATTTCTACGACCAGTTGTTGTATACCTGCTCTCCCAAAAATAAACCCACCGGCTTGCCACAAAAATAAATTAATGTTATGTATAGTTAAATTCTGTGCCATTAGTTTTCATTTGAAATTTGGTTATATTCATTCTGATATTTATTTTTTTTTGTTATTTCAAAAAACATATTCAGTTTGATTCATTTCATTATAATTATTACTTATTTGTGTTTTTTAAATTGTCAGTCATAAATGTCTTTGTAAGAATTATTGTTGTTCACTGATTTCAAACATTCCTGACACATTATGAGGGCCAAATAAATCATGAGTATGAGTGCTAGTTATTTGAACCAGAGCCATAGCTATAATTACAACATTAGGGGCTTGTTATTTCTGTTTATTTTTTTTCTCTTATACTTTAACCATCATTAGAATATTGTGGTTTCTGTGTGTTACCGGGGCCTCATTATGAGGGAAGTAAAGAATAGTGACACTGACCAGGCATGTCGTAAGAGGCCTCATTATTAAGGAGGTCGATCGATGGCTTGACAAGCTGTCATTGTAAAGAGTATTGTTATGGAAACAGCGCCATATATTTTAGGGGAGTGATCTCTGCAATATGTGCCATTTTGGCACACAAGGTTTCTGTTTTTGAGATTGTGGTTCTGCCCTATGTGCCGTCTTCGGCTCGAAAAGACAATAGATAGATAGAATATTATGGGCTTGCTGTTGTTAGTTCATTTTACCTTATGCTAGTCATATGATTTTAATATTAGAGGCTTTTTTTTTAACTTAAAGTATGATCCATCATTTGAATATTGTCCTGGGATTGTTAGTTTCCTTTACCTTCAGCTTGAACTATACTATTTGATCTTACAGGCTTTTTTTTTTTTTTTTACTTTATTTGAGCCCCTCTGACCATTGTCTGTATCTTCCTGACAATAATGGAAGAAAGTAATTTGGCCTTCACAGCTTCTCATAAACAGCTGTTTGTTGATAATATTTTAGCAAATGTTCTCAGTTCTGAAGTATGACTTGGGTATCTATCTATCTTTTGTCCACCTGAAGTATTGTCTATATCTGCAATGTTGATTCTTGTATAAATTTTACTGTCTTTTCTAATTCTTGCAGTGACTCATACTGTTTTGTCTGTAGTGTTGTATCTATGGGCCAATGGATTTTCCTCAGTCTACTATATTCAGTGGGAGCAGCGATAGCTCAGTGGTTAGTGAACTGGACTACAAAGGACAAGAGGTAGGATTCGATCCCAACCGACGGTTACTGTCGGTTCACCCAGCCGGTTCACCGGCCTTTAATGGGTACCGGATTTTTTTCTGGGAAAGTAAAGCGGCACGGGCGTAATACCGACCACATTACCCCAAAAATCATGTGCCGAAGGTCTGTAAAATTTATGGTCACTAACACCATATTCCCTATACGCCACTTGGCGTGACGGGGGGGGTACTTTACTTTTTTTTTACAACCGGTATGGCACATGATGATGATGATGGCATAGAATCTCGTGGCATTCTTTCCCGTTGAGCAAACCATTTCATTTGTTATGTTATATTGGCCAATCATGGTCTTATTTAAACCAATAATTTGACATGTTTTATCTCCATTTGAGTTTATTTCTACTGCTTATTTATTAACAAGTCACTAAACTTGCTAGATATGTGAATTCATCTGCTTGCTTTAATTGTCAGAGAACAAAATAATAAATGTGGAAAGAGTTTAACGTTACAAACAAAAGAATTTAACGTTATAAACATTCGCCAATGTAAATATACTCGTAGATGCCATTTTATTTATGAAATGCTTAATTTTGAAGCGAATCATCAAATTGTGCTTTCATTGTTATAATCTTTATACACAATCATTGTTCAGAATGATCAAATAATGACTTTTGGCATTGATAATGTTTCTTATTGTCGTCTGTTTGGTTCTTGTGGAAGGGTGGGTGAAGCTTAATGGATATTTGACTGGTTGTTTATCAGTCAAGTGGACCTTCTGATTTTGTGGGGAGGGGGTTGGGGTGTTCCAAAGTTGTACAGGTTTTGGGGGTGGGGTTTGGAAAAGAAACTAGCTTGTACACAAGTTGGTGATTGCAACCTTACTTCCCAAACACAAAACCCTGGTGTTCCCTGGAAATGGTTTTTTTTAGTTCTTGGTAGTCACTCAAGTCAATCTATGACAACCTGCACCATCAAAGCAAGAAACAGAGTGGAATGGCGATCCATGTTAGCCAACCTTCATTGCAGAAACGGCACTCGATGATGGTGATTAGTTCTTGGTCATTTATATTTGTTATCTTCTTCCTGTCCTCATTGAAGAAATATAATCATTATATGGTTCTCCTGTGGTACATTCTAGTCAGTTATAGAATGCTGTAGCTTCAAGTTTTAATAGCATTTGTGGTTACAGTTTTATCATGTCTCTGTTGTGAATGAGCCGCTCAATCCCAGCAAGGTAGCTGATGCCTGCTGTTGTTGCTTCTCGCCTCAAAGTTATCTTTAGTGTTTCTCTAGATGAACAATAGTGCCGACTTGTTAGGCCATTGATGTAGAAAAAAACAGTCTCCATCAAGGACCCAGAACCAGAAATAATGAATGATATCATCATCCATAAATGCTGCAAAACTTCTAGGGTTAGTTAAAATGCCACTCAGAAATTAAAACCAGGAGATTTATCTAGAATAAAGTTGTAATAGATTGCCTTTTTTACTAAAAATATATATATAAATTGAGTGGAAAGAATTGACTGCACAAGATTCCATGTAAAACTGGCTAATTTTTCTGTTTTTCTTCTCAGTTCATTATAACATTGTCAAGTATCCATGCTAGTAGACCTTTACGCTTGCTAGTTGCATACACTTCTCATCTTAGTTGTCCAACAAAACTGCACATAATGATGCCCAGCTGTCTTTGTAATGTGTTGTTTGCTGGAGTGCTTACCTGCCTGCCAGTCTGCAGATTTTTACACCTTCATATGGTATCATATAACAACAACAAAAGACATGAAAACAATGTTGAACGCTTTTGAAAATAAATGTCTAAGATAAATACTTGGCATAGCATGGAACGAATTGAAAACAAATGATGTTAGAGAAATCATCAATCAACTGCATCAGTAATCAAGAAAAGACGATGGGCATATGTCGGACCTGTGATGAGAAGAGTTAATAATAGCCGAATAGCAAAGCCAGCCCTCATGTGGGAAACTACAGGTAGGAGGAAAAGAGGCCAACTCAAACACTGAGAAGAACATTGATCACGGACTCAAAGGCAGCAGGAATCGGCTTCCTCAATGAGATCAAGATGCTTGCACAGAACAGAGACAAATGGTGAGATTTGATAAAAGATCTTTGCAAGGATTGAGACTGCCAGAAAGAAATTTCGTAACAGAGAAAGAGTATCTGTGTCTATGCCCTATGGGCCTGTTACACCTCGAAAGGTTGATATATATAGTATCATGCAGTTGCAACTTGTTACTGGGGAATCTCTGGATTTCTTACCCAGCCAGGTCTAGAACCACAAAAGAAAAGGTATTGCCAGCTGAATATCAATATTATTTTTATTCTGTCAAAACTGACCCCATGAAAACCCATCAGCAGAAATAGATTTCCTGTTGTTTACCCTGAGTATACTCATTAACCTATAGCACTGCAGTGTCACCTTGTTTACACAAGCACTTTTGTTTATTTTTGCTTTTGATTTACTATCACTGGGAGCATTTGTATGTAGCTTTGGAAACAGGTTACTACTTAAACCCATAAATTGGGTTTACTAAAATTAGATTTACCATGTTCATTTATCCAGAGTTAGATTTACCATGTTCATTTACCCAGAATTAGATTGAACATGTTAATTTATCCAAAACTGGATTTGCCCTGTTAATTTACCCAGAATTAGATTGAACGTGTTCATTTACCCAGAATTGGATTGAACATGTTCATTTACCCAAAATTAGATCTGACATGTTAATTTATCCAAAACTGGATTTGCCATGTTAATTTACCCAGAATTAGATTGAACATGTTCTTTTATACAAAGCTGGATTTACCCAGAATTAGATTTAACATGTTCATTTATACAAAGCTGGATTTGCCCTGTTAATTTACCCAGCATTAGATTTAACATGTTCATTTATACAAAGCTGGATTTACTGTAATTTCCCCAAAATGGTACTTTACCTTTCTATTATTTCTACAACATATTTTGAAGTCCCAGTATTCAGCTTTTTGTTATTGATGCTATGTACAGAAATAATAAAAAAAACTGTGGCTGATATTGTAACCTGTAGTTTGTGCATGCAGTAAATGTCATCATTCTCTGTCAGAGCAAGTTTTGAGATGTCACTGGGCTGAGCCCTGAGAAATGTGAAACTCAACAGAGCTTTACTACAGGAGATAATCTGATCATCAGAATAGAAAGGTCTTAGCTGACACCAAATAGATCGGTGCATACATGATTTCCATGACTTAGAGGCTCCTTGTTGTATTTCTCCACTTTACTCCTCAATCATTATTTTCTCCACTTTACTCCTCAATAATTATTTTCTCCACTATACTCCCTAATAATTATTTTCTCAACTATACTCCCCAATCATTATTTTCTCCACTATACTCTCCAATTATTATTTTCTCCACTTTACTCCCCAATCATTATTTTCTCCACTTTACTCCCCAATCATTATTTTCTCCACTATACTCCCCAATCATTATTTTCTCCACTATACTCCCCAATCATTATTTTCTCCACTATACTCCCCAATTATTATTTTCTCCACTTTACTCCTCAATCATTATTTTCTCCACTTTACTCCCCAATCATTATTTTCTCCACTTTACTCCCCAATCATTATACTCTCCATTATATTCTCCAATCACCAGTTTTGGTGCAGCCTACACTCTGATCCAATGTCCCACATGGAAGTAACTGTGTTATCCTGTCAGAAATGCCATCATGTATGTCTACAATTAGGGAGCCGCAATCGCTCAGTGGTTAGTGAACTGGACTACAAAGGACAAGGGGTAGGGTTCGATCCCAACCGAGGGCTTCCAGGTTCACCCAGCCTTAAATGGGTACCGGATTTTTTTTCTGGGAAAGTAAAGTGGCATTGGCATAATACCGACCACATTACCCCAAAAATTATATGCTGAAGGTCTGTAAAATTTAGTATCACTAACACCATATTCCGTATACACCACTTGACGTGACAGGGCTCTTTACGTTTTTGTTTTTTATGTCTACAATTCTTGTAAAAACAAAAACAATACACAAACATTGAATATTGAGGTTGGCTATTTGTAGAGCTTTGGCGGCTATGTGGTTAGTGCACTCACTTACTAATCAGAAAGGTCCAAGCTCAATCCCTACATGTGACATATTTTTTTTTCACTGCCAAGACTTCATGGTTCACCCAACCTTAAATGTGTACCACGCCTTTATGTGGAAAAAGGAGGGCAAAGACATAATACAGACCAGATTTTCCAAAGATGTGCTATTCAATCAAAATCCTTTAGACCCCTTTTTAGAGCATAGACCACGAACGAGATCTCTCCATCCATCCACATTCTTTAACATTTTCTTTATTTCTCTCAAGCTTCTTGTACTAATGATCTTGGGGGTTTCCATTACTTCTCTTCTCCGCCTCTTCCTGGGCCTTCCCTTTCCTGTGGATTCCATGACAATGCCTATCTTGCTATATTGGCATCATGTTTTCTTAGTGTGTGTCCTATCCATGTCCATTTTCTAATCATGATCTGTTGAAGAATTAGTCATTAATCATGAGAAATATTGACATTAACTTGGTCATAATAAATAATGATATTAACTTGGTCATGAGAAATAATAATATTAACTCTATATTCCCCATAAGCTTTGAAGCTTGGATGCAAATATCACTTTATCCTATTGTGTGTAAAGATAAAAGTTCCTCACATTATAATTGTAAGGGAACTAAAAGTACTTTAAACCTTATGGTGCAGTTTTTGAATTGTGAGGTTCTGTGCTATGCTTCTCCAGTTTTTACTTTTCCTAATTCAGCAACTAATTTTCATGACTGAAAGAAGAAAATGAACTCCTTCACTCCGTGTGGAATACAGGGAATCCCATAATTTTTTTACCATTGACACATTATTTTTGATAATCTGATCTAGGTCCTTGTTTTGTTCACCATTTTCTGAGAGGTCTAGACATTAGATATCACTACCCAGAGACCTGGAGAGGGTAAAGCCATGGGAAACTTGGAAAAATTCCCACCCCCAAGTGGCAAAAATCAAACCTGGGACTGTCCTGTCCAGTGGCAGATGTCTTACCTCTAAACTATAAAGTAAGTAAAGTAGAGAGCCCCCGTCCCGCCAAGTGGCATTTTAGGAAATATGGTGTTAGTGACCATAAATTTTACATACCTTCAGCACATGATTTTTGGGGTAATGTGGTCGGTATTACGCCCTTACCGCTTTACTTTCCCAGAAAAAAAATCCAGTACCCATTTAAGGCTGGGTGAACCCTGAAGCCATCAGTTGGGATCGAACCCTACCTCTTGTCCTTTATAGACCAGTTCACTAACCACTGAGCTATCGCGGCTCCCTAAAAAAAATATGGTGTTAGTGACCATAAATTTTACAGACCTTCGGCACATTTTTGGGGTAATGTGGTTGGTATTACGCCCGTGCCGCTTTACTTTCCCAGAAAAAAATATGGTACCCATTTAAGGCTGGGTGAACCCTGAAGTTGTCGATTGTGATCGAACCCTACCTCTTGTCCTTTGTAGTCCAGTTCACTAAGCACTGAGCTATCGTGGCTCTCCATCTCTAAACCATGCAGTTCCCTATATCAGAGATTGATTTGGGAACTAACTCATGATCTTTAGGTAGGACCATCATGCAGTTTCTATCTATCTATTGACCTTTCGAGCCGTAACCGGCCCATAGGGCGTAGACCAAGATACACCTTCTCCTATATGAATTTTTGTTCTAGCAGTTTTCTTTTAAAGATATTTTATCAAATCTCGCCATCTGTCTCTGTTCTGTGCAAGCAGTTCTATCTCATTGATGGAGCCGATTCCTGCTGCTCTTGCCTCTCTCATCAATGTTCTTCTCAGTGTCTCCCTGGGTCTTCCTCTTTTTCTTTTACCTGTTGTTTCCCATATGAGGGCTTGCTTTGCTATTCGATTATTATCTCTTCTCATCACATGTCCAACGTATGACCATCGTCTTTTCTTTATTACTGAAGATATTAGTGGTTGATTGGCGATTTCTCTAATTTCCTCGTTTGTTTTGAATTCGTTCCATTCTATACCAAGTATTTTCCTTAGACATTTATTTTCGAATGCGTTCAACTTTGTTTCTATATCTCTTGTTGTTTTCCAGCTTTCACACGCATACGTCATGCAGTTTACAAACACTAAAACAGAAAGATTTACACTGAGTAAATCATGTAATAGATGTTTTTGAGGACAATTCCCTGAGCTTAAAGGATGATGATGAATGTGATTACTCACTCTGCTTGAGTCCATTTTTATAACTTGATTTTTTTTTCTGCGTACCCACCACTAAACAGAGGCCTTTTACATTATTACTGATCTCACTAACTTATTTATGGAGTTATTTCATGAATATTGAACCCATTAATTTGTTTGTTGGGATCATTTCATAATTATTGATCTGATTATTCGAATCATGAATATTGATATTAATAATTTTATGAGAATCATTGATCTGACTAAGTGGAATTTTAATTATTTCATGATTATTGATTTGAATCATTTTTAGGGATTATTTTGTAATTATGTATTTCAGTTTAGTTTTTGGGGAATATTTCCTGAGTCATGACCTCAGTAATCTGTAGGAATTATTTCAATTTCCGATCACATTAATTTGTTTATGATTATAATTTAATTACCACTGATCATGTTTTGTTTGTGTGGATTATTTTATAATTAGATCTCACATATTTGTAGAATGATTTCATTATTATTAATCTCATGAACTTGACTGTGGTGATCATTTCATTATTAAGCTTAGAAACTTTGTTTGTGGGAATTATTTCATGATTACTAATTTCATTAATTTATTCAGGAGAGACTGTTTCATGAATATTGATTTCATTTGTTTGTGGATATTATTCCATGCTTCTTATCTCAATTTTCTTATGATAGTAGGTGTTTTACTCTGTGACATGAAGCAGGATTCCTCTTGCTGGTAACCTATAAGGAAATAAAACTATTTTTATCTATTACAGTGTGCACACTTTTAACTTACCTGTTTTCATATTTATGGTCAGTGTACTGCACATTTTCACATACATATTCACAAACACAAAACTTAGACTATTCAGGTCAAATGTACGATCAACCCTTACGTATGTGTGTGAAAACTGGAAAACTACAAGAGATATAGAAACAAAGTTGAACACATTGAACACGGGTGTTCAGAGTGGATCTGGCGAACTCTACTTGTGATGTTCTGTCTGTGGGGGCGATCACAGCTGACTTCATGTGAGAGTCTGGAATCCTTACTCTGAGTCCTGATCGCAGAGAGAGAGAGAGAGAACACATTCAAAAATAAATGTCTAAGGAAAATACTTGATATAGCATAGAACAAACGAGGAAATTAGAGAAATCGCTAATCAACCACTAATATCTTCAGTAATAAAGAAAAGACGATGGTCATATGTTGGACATGTGATGAGAAGAGATAATAACCGAATAGCAAAGCAAGCCCTCATATGGGAAACAACAGGTTTCCTACAGGAAAAAGAGGAAGACCCAGAGAAACACTGAGAAGAAGATTGATGAGAGAGGCAAGAGCAGCAAGAATCGGCTCCCTCAATGAGA
Source organism: Megaustenia siamemsis (assembly GCA_032433765.1). Classification (NCBI taxonomy): domain Eukaryota; kingdom Metazoa; phylum Mollusca; class Gastropoda; order Stylommatophora; family Ariophantidae; genus Megaustenia; species Megaustenia siamemsis. The sequence goes on along the minus strand of JAVIAB010000102.1, from coordinate 27,829,047 downwards.
TAGAGCTGCTTGCACAGAACAGAGACAAATGGCGAGATTTGATAAAATATCTTTAAAAGAATTGAAAACTGCTAGAACAAAAATTCAGATGGAGGAGTATCTTGATCTACGCCCTACGGGCTGGCTATGGCTTGAAAGGCCAATAGATAGATAGATAGACTGCACATTTTTATCTTTTTATTTTATGTGCACATTCTGAATCATAAAAAAAGACTTCAAAATGAAGTAATCAGAATAATAAAAGAACACCTCGAGTGTGGGGTCAAGACAATTTGGTCATAGTGCCTTCCTTGATAACTACCCACATTCATTCATCATCATGTGCCATACCGGTTGGCATAGGCGATCATGTCCCTCCACAATCTTCTATCTACAGTGCATCGTATCAGTTCTGTTGTTGACTGTTTTCCATGCCATGACACCAAGCTATCCAGTATTTTCTCTTGTCGTCCATGATCTCTCTTTCCTTTTATTTTGCCACATTCATTATCTGCTTTAAAAGGTCATTTGATGAGCCTAGGCTGTTATTGAGTGCTGTGATATTCTGTGCACCTCAGTTCTACATGTTCAACTTCAACAAAGATTGTTGGGTACCAGGCTTCTCCCTCCCTACTCTCATGGCTAGATGTTTCCTAGAATCTTTATCAGGTCTGGTTCACTGATTCTAACACACAACAGTCAGCTATGAATCACTTTGTCCCAAATTGTATATCTTGAACTGCAACAACAATTATGTACAAACAACAACTTGAGGGTATTAAAATGTTCTCACAAATTTTATTTACACAATGTCATAAGAAATTATGATTCAACACCGATGGTATTGCAGTATTGATGGGAGCAAACTTCCAAGCACTCTGGTCAACTATCAAATTCTTGTACAATCAGCATTTGCATTCTTAACACCGGCCATACTCACAACACAGAAATGCTGAGAAGAATAGAGACTGGTACTTCATGCGTGGATACCAGGCATCTATACTGCAGTCACCATGCACGGAAAAGGCAGAAAAACAATGTTATTAATGGATCTAGTAATAATAAATACTACATGATTTTATACAATCACTTGCTTTTAAGTCACACCTTGGCCTATGACAAGGAGAAGTCACAGCAATTTTGAGTAGAAGCTGATGAATCCAGTAATATGTACAAGAGATGTGTGAACAACAATCAGTTTATGTTCAAAATTGATATCAAAGACCTGCTATGATGAAGTGTTGAATCATGTGAGCTGACAGAACTAGGTCACATCTGATAATCTGTCATAGAAATGATTTCCTTAGGTGCAACAGAGAAAGCTTTTGTCATTTACATTATCAGCATTCCATGATCTTTCAGGCTGACTTTAACAAATTCAAAATTAGACATTCCTTGAACTATAATCTTGTGGCTACCATACATGTGCACTCTATGGGATCAGACACATTAAAGAGGAAACATTATCATATCATTTTCTATATTTAGCCATGTTTGCTTCATTAATATAGTTGGGAAACAAAACTGGGCAAGGATTATAAACTGTATTGTATTATGGCCTGATCTAAAATTGGCCATACTTTCGATTTCCTGAGTTTTTCTGAATTCCATAACCTCTATAACCCCATTGCAAGTCAAAGTATGTCTGTAAATCTAATAGAGCAATCATTGGATAAAATGTCAAAGAATTCATTTGCAAGAGAAGACATTAGAAACAAGCAGAGAAGGAACGAGTAACATCAAAAGATGGACAAGTCAATCTATGTCAGCCTGCACCATCAAAGCAAGAAACAGAGTAGAATGGCGATCCATGGTAGCCAACCTTCGTTGCAGAGAGGGCACATGATGATGATGATGAGAGAAGGAAATGATACAACAGTCAAAGCAGGAAATTAGAAAACACAAGAGAAATGCTGAACTAAGAATAAAAAAATTACAATCAAGAGAAAAGGGAGACTTTACACAAGAGAAAGTTGGAGTCTACTTTTGTGTGATTATAACAATCAAGAGCATAAATTACAATGCTTATCTCTTATCTAACATGTTCAACTAAAATTGTATAAGAGGATGGAGATAAAACAAAGATATATAAAACATATGTAAGTATCTTGTAATATATTACGGTGTCACAAACAGGAGTAAAATGCAACAGAACATGTGTATGCTGTTGTGGTTCAGTTAATAATTTGGGAAGTCGTTGAGAGCATCGGAAAATTGGCTTTCCTTTGTAGACAAAGTCCAGAGACAGAATTATAGATTTTCTTTTGTACACAAATTCCGATTTAGTTTTCGATTGTATCCAAAATGGAGGAATTATTTTTCTCCGGCTTGGTATAGAACCGTTGATTTAACAAGCCGCTATCCTAAAAATGATTTTGTTAATGAAACGTAGACCTGATACAGAATGTGTAAATTAGCAGTAGAAGAGCTGCTTGCACAGAACAGAGACAAATGGCGAGATTTGATAAAATATATATCTTTAAAAGAATTGAAAACTGCTAGAATAAAAATTTAGATAAGAGAAGGAGTATCTTGGTCTACACCCTATGGGCCGGCTATGGCTCAAAAGGCCAATAGATAGACAAAGTCCAGAAACAAAAACATACTTTTTGTGTAAACAAGAGTCAATGCAGAACAACAAGAGTGGCCACAGCAAGGATATTATTCATTGCGAGTTAAAGATATAGTTGCACACAAATTGTGAATTGTCTTTTGAAAGTTGGTGAAACAGAGATTTTCTTTTATGGGCAACAGTAACTGCAGAGAACTGGTAAAGAACGACATCTGCCTGACTTTATCGTGAGCAACATTCCCCGTATGACGCATGTGTGTTTCTGTTGAATTGATCCATGTACATGAAAATGTTTGTGTTCGTTTTTTTTTTTTAATTACTTGGCTACACTGTAACCAATCACATATTTACTTCCAACAAACAAAAATATATTCTTCTTTCCTTCCTCATTTGCCTTCTAGTGTAGAGGGGAGATATAATTTGCGGTCTTTTGCTCTTTTGTTCGTCTGTGCTGCTGTTATGTTTCTTAGTTCTAATATTCCATCGATTCATCTTTTTCGCGGTCGACCCTTGGGTCTGGTATTCTCGCAACGTTTATTGAAGGCTCGTTGTGTTGTGTCTTTCTGCCTTGTCACGTGGCCAAACCATATTATCTGTTGTTTCTTTATATATTCTATGGCAGGGGCTATTCCTAGGTTTTTTTCTCTAAGTTTTTAATTTCTGAACTTATCTCTCAGACTGTTTCCTGTCTGTAAAAAAATATTAATTCATTTAATCTCATAAAATTGTGGGTTGAACCAATACATACTTGCCTATCTATTAACCTTTCAAATCTAAGCCGGCACATAGAGCAGACGTTACAAGTTATTTTTAAAAAATACTCTCTCTATGTCAAATTCTCTAGCATTGTTGTTTTCCATCCTTTCAGCATCGTGAGACTTTGCACATGATCCGCAATGTGTCTCCACCAAAAAAAAAAATCCCTGACTGAGAGAGCTGTTCAATCTTGGTAAGGAGCTGATGCCTACTGTTGTTGCCTCTCTTATTAGTGTTCTTCCAAGTGTTTCTCTAGGTCAACCTTTTTGATTTGTATATGCCTGTTATAGTATAGCATTTTATAAATTCGGTCAAAAAAAAAAAAAAAACAGTTCTTTCTTCAAAATAAGCAGCCTTGAATGGCCAAATTTGGATGTTAAATATTTTTGCTCAAAAAAAAAAAAATGTCCCCTCAGTTAAGAGATTGTTTGTGCGCACAAAAATGTGAATGGTTTCATGCTTGGATAAGAGACAAGTGCTGCCAGCTAAAACTGCTCTACTGAACTAAAGATCATCAAAGCTTGCAACATGTGACTATTCCACTGAAATTCATCCACACTAACTCTGTTTACATTAAAAACACTTGCCAGCAAACACATCTCCCTTGGTCACAAACCTCAAGATCAACAACAGACTGCTGTTGCCTCTTTATCTCAATCATTCTCTTACCATAACTCTACATTATGATCCCTCATTTTCAACATTTTTACAATACCTTACCTTTATAAAATTTACTACCAACAAAAATCTGTAAAACTTTGACAAAAATACAGTTATTAAAATTTTTTTTTTTTTTCCAAATCTTTGGAGAAATAACACTTTGGAAGAACTACAGTTTCAAACAAAAAAAATGTTACAAAGAAGGAATACAGCCAGAATAGAAATTCTTATTGCTATTTTTATATGACACTCCCGACAGTATTTTAAAAATATAAAACATTGTTCGGTCACAATGACGCATCATGGGTGACTAGCTTGAACAGTAAGGAAGGTACATAGTGGGGGGTGGTGGAGCAGCAGCACATGGCAAACTGTAGATATTTTTAAATTGTGATTTTCAAACTGCAATTTTTACTAACCAATCATGATCTAGGGCTAGTTTCATTTTGTAAACATGGAGCCACACAGCTTTGTTTGCTTTCTTTTCATAAAACCTATTACCACAATCACAATATATTACGACAAATGTTATACCAAAAATGACCCCACTAAGAGCCTTTGATTACAGAAACCACCTTGGGTCTTTATCATAAACTCTTGATTAAAACCAATCAAGAGACTTTTATTACACTTGACCACAGAAACCTTTTATTACAATCACTTTACTAGAAACTATTACAAGTACTTGACCAGAAACCTTTTATTACAATCACTTTACTAGAAACTATTAAAGGTACTTGACCAGAAACCTTTTATTACAATCACTTTACTAGAAACTATTAAAGGTACTTGACCAGAAACCTTTTATTACAATCACTTTACTAGAAACTATTACAAGTACTTGACCAGAAACCTTTTATTACAATCACTTTACTAGAAACTATTACAAGTACTTGACCAGAAACCTTTTATTACAATCACTTTACTAGAAACTATTAAAGGTACTTGACCAGAAACCTTTTATTACAATCACTTTACTAGAAACTATTAAAGGTACTTGACCAGAAACCTTTTATTACAATCACTTTACTAGAAACTATTACAAGTACTTGACCAGAAACCTTTTATTACAATCACTTTACTAGAAACTATTACAAGTACTTGACCAGAAACCTTTTATTATAAACACTTCACCAGAAACCATTTTTGTTATTACAAACACTATTCTAGGAACTACAAAGAAACAATGACAAACACTTGACACCAGAATCATGCATTAAGCTATCACCCTGAACACTTAGTTTATCAGAAGCTGTCAAGCTAATGTAAACTATTAACAATAGCAATTTGTTAGCAAAGAATCTACAGATAATCGAACAAATATAGTAAAAAAGGAAATACAAACAGGAAGAAAACAAGCCATGAACAGCACAACCTCTAGCCAAGCTATTTACCTCGACCAGTCAGCAGCTACATGAACCATCATCATCTGTTTGGACCAGATCAACAGGGACATAAGATCTAGTCAATAATGTGGACAGATCAACAGGGACATAAGATCTAGTCAATAATGTGGACAGATCAACAGGGACATAAGATCTAGTCAATAATGTGGACAGATCAACAACTACAAGAACCAATAAAGTGTTACATGAAACAGTCAACAACTACATGAGACAGCGAGTACAAAAAAAAAACTCCAAATACATGAAATAGTGGAACTGCATGAAGTAACAAACAACTGTCAGCTTTATGATTCATTTGTCATCTTCTAAAGCAATAAAAACATGATTACCTCCAGACAACACTAACACTTAAGGAAAAACTAGAAAATGATAGATAAAAGATACAGCTGATATCATGACGAACATCTACAGAGTTTTAACTAGAGCACTCCATGTGACCTTATGATAAAAGGAAACAGGATGGACAGAGAAAATCAAACAAGTCAACTTTGGGGTTCATCATCATCAGGTGGCATGTTGTATTCACAAAAGTCCGTCGCCATCTGAAGGAATCATTGTCTCAAGTCAGAGTCCTCCACTTCTTCTGCTTCATTTTCAAGGTCTCCTTGATGCCCTAATTTGACAGCCTTGCTGGTATTCTACCCACGTTCTCTTTGTGGCATTTAATTTTTCTGTTGCTATTGCTAACCTTCTTTTGATCTCTTTCTGGCAGTTTCTATTGTTAGTTGCTGCAGATCCCAGATATTTATAATTTGTTACAATTTCAAGTTGTTCATTGTTAATGATGATCTTGGATTGAATTTTTGCTTAGACAATTGACATTATATTAGTTTTCTCTATGTTTAGATAGAGGATTGCCTCTTCACAACGTTTTTTTTTTTTTCAACTTTGGGGTTACTTGTTCTAAATGTCTAAGTAATTAGCATGCACAAATGATCTTGCAGGTACCTCAATATATTTGACTGCATCCATATGTCCCTGCTGCTTGTTATTTAAACCTAATATTTGCTGAAAGTAATGTGTTACACACGTTGCAACACAAGAAAACTATAATGTTTGTGATCTCATGTGTTATTGCACTTCCTAATGGAGCTTCAGTACACAAACGTAGGATCACAAGCTTTTATGAGAGTGAATATCAAAGCACTGATTAATGTCTTTCAGAATGCTTGAAAAATTGTGGAAATCAAAACTCATCAGCACAAACACAAAACTTAGACTATTCAAAATAAATGTACTATCAACCCTTACGTATGAGTGTGAAAGCTGGAAAACAACAAGAGATATAGAAACAAAGTTGAGCGCATTCGAAAATAAATGTCTAAGGAAAATACTTGGTATAGCGTGGAACAAATTCTAAACAAACGTGGAAATTAGAGAAATCGCCAATCAACCACTAATATCTTCAGTAATAAAGAAAAGACGATGGTCATATGTTGGACATGTGATGAGAAGAGATAATAACCGAATAACAAAGCAAGCCCTCATGTTGGAAAAAACAGGTAAGAGGAAAAGAGGAAGACCCAGAGAGACACTGACAAGAACATTGCTGAGAGAGGCAAAAGCAGCAGGAATCGGCTCCCTCAATGAGATAGAGCTGCTTGCACAGAACAGAGACAAATGGCGAGATTTGATAAAAATATCTTTAAAAGAATTGAAAACTGCTAGAACAAAAATTCAGATAAGAGACGGAGTATCATGGTCTACGCCCTATGGGCTGGCTACGGCTTGAAAGGTCAATAGATAGATTAATATCATTTTCTGATAGAGAATAACTCATTTTTCACCGGCATCTGTAAACATCATTGTATGCAACAACTCCTACAACAATACATGCATAGAAGAGTGATAATCATTACAAGTCAAGTTGCAGGCATGGGAGATCGCACAACTCCATATTACAGACTATAGAAATACTACCACAATGACCTGAGAGAACACATTAAATGAGAGACAAGGAGAAGTGAAATACAACAGCACTTAGGGGAATCCACAAACTACTATTTTCTCCAGTGTCTGCCCTTAAAAAGGACATTAAGTGATCACAGATACATTGTTACATTGCACTACAGCAAGATATAAACTTCAGCCCAGCATATCCAAAGTTAGCATGGCACTTTGAGTACAGGGTTGCCTTCCTTCTTCAATTCCTACCTGTGCAGGCAGACAGGTTGGCCTGTGACACATCCAGTGTGAATTATGTTGCACTGTCACATTAGGCATGTAGGCTATTGCATCCAATTACCTACTGGGTAAGATCTTGAGGGTAATACGTCACATGGGCTTCTCTACAACTAGACAGTGGAGATGAGGGAGGTGAAATTTTTATGGACGCTCTACTGGTGAGATTTCCAAAACATAAAAATCTCACATTACTGGGCTATATTGTTGCATGGTGTCAGATGTGATCAGTCATGGGATGCTGGCTCAAGCTTAAACAAAATGCAGAAAATAAAAGGCCATCTGAAACAAGAACTATCCAACACTCACTTAAGGACAGTAGCCGGTTATTTCAATCTTTTCAACAGATTAAACCCCACGCACAAACTGCAGGCACTGTAACAACTTAAAAACGGTGGGTCACTTATTATTACACAGCATCCCCTCCCCCTCTCCAAATTAAAATATTCTGCAGTGCTTGATCTACCAACACACCCAACCTCCCACTAAGCAAAACAGTGGAAGATGTGTACTTTTCTAAAACCAGATATGGCCTGTACAGAGCAACCAACTCATGGCTGACAGGGATGAAGACACTCTGTTGTTTTTGAGTGGATTTGTGTTTCTGTTGTGCAATTACAACACCTTGCATACTAAATATGAAAGAGTTCGGCCAAAAGACATAGATGTCAAGGTTAGCAATAGGCTAGCAACACAACACACCGATGCTCCTTACCTTTTGGGTGAACACTAAGAAAAAGACTTTTGTTTTGTGGGTCATTTGTGTTTGTTTCCTCAGAATAAAAACAATCTTCTTTACAGCATTATCCCACCTCTAGGCTCTGCCAGGAGGAAGGACTTATAGAACCGGAGAAGAAAGGTCGTTTATCAAGTGCAGCGGCCACAAGATATTCAGGGGTCAGAGTTGTTACTTCACTTCTGACAGAAAAAAACTTGTGATCGTAATTAGAATCCACATTCTGTTTGGAGCACAAATTACCAATTCTTCCCAATAAATATAAAATTATTTATTTGTTATTAATTTATTAATGAAAGTTTATAATGAGATGATTAATCTCAAGCTAAATGAGATTCTTCTCAAACCATGGATGGGAAACAACTTTACACCCCAGGTAGAAATGTGCTCATAAAAGAGGCAGACCAAGACTAACATGGACGAGTAATATCAAAAGATGGACAAGTCAACCTGTGACAATCTGCACCATCAAGGCAAGAAACAGAGTGGAATGGCACTCCATTTCAGCCAACCTTCGATGCTGAGACAGCACTAAATGATGATGAAAACCATAAAAATACCCAAACTAGAAGAAGGCAAAATACCAAACACAAATCTCTGCTGCACTGTGGAAACAAACTTTGTCCAAATAGAAATACATTAGAAAGAAGGAAAATAGAGATACAGAGAAACTGCAATACTAAATGTAGAGCTTATATGTCAGTCAAGAAAACACATATACAATGCGGGCATATGAGAAAACAATGTAGAAGAAGAATGCAAGAGATGAAGATTGTATAGGATTATGTGTTTCAAAATTCAAAGTATTTGAACTTGCAACCAGAATCATCACAGAGTTGCATTCTATAAAAGACCTTCATTCAACGACTAAGATCTGGTCTGAACATAAATTGGCAATGTTTAAAGATTTCATTTTTACAATGTCAGAAAAGTTTCATCTCCCAACCAAACGGCCTGTTTAACAATAATTTTTAGCAATGTACTATTTACAGGGGGGAGAAGTTGTCACAAATATTTCTGTCACCATGTTTAACATTATTTACAGCAACATTGAAATAGAATCAGTGAACAAGCATGATTGACACATTTCTTTTCTGTAAAAAATATAAATCAATTCTGTATGGGAACGATGAGGATGATCACAATTGTTCACAAGGTTAGCTATGTACAAGAAACAGGTCCATGCACATGATCATGTCGAATGTGATAAATTAACGATAGAGATGAATATTCACACAAACACGCACGCACAAATTTAGAAAGAAGGTCTTCATTATATTTGGTTGACAAAATGAGCTAATTGGTCCTGAGGTGTAAGTGGTGCCACCTCATTGTCGTTTTGCCCCATGTTGATGTCAGGGTTTGACATCTGTGACAAGGAGTTGTGAGTCTGTAGGGAGGTTAACATAATATGGTCATTGTTCATTTGTGAAGTGTCTTGCGAGATTCCCAGACTGTGAAGGGGTGACTGATTGCTGACCATGTTGTGGTGGGGAGAATGCTGAAGTTGACGGGGGGATGGTATGGGTTGTTGGCGGGGGGATGGCGACGGTTGAGGGGATCTGACTGTCTGAGGTAGCCCAGCAACAGAAGTAGGGGGTGATCGAACCTGCTGAAGCATTTGCTGAGGGGACGGGTTGGTTTGTTGTGTCAGCATGTACTGTGGACTCATGGGTTGACCCCCAACCATCTGCTGTTTGAGATGAGCCTGGTGGTGGTGCTGCATTAAGTTCGGCTGCTGTTGCTGTTGGAACTGGTGTAAGTTGTGGCTAGAATCATTTTGAAATGTTTGTTGGAAATTCATACGTGGCCGCTGAACGAATGGCTGCTGCGGCTGAGCAAATTGGTTTATTTGAGAAGTCTGTTGCTGCGGAAGCTGTTGCTGTCTGTACTGTTGTGACACCATCTGATTCATTTGGCTGCGCATCGGCTGTTGTTGTAGTTGCTGTCCTCCCTGTGGCATTGGTTGGCCCATAGCGGACATACCATGTATCTGCTGTTGCTGCTGTGGTTGCGGCATTTTTTGGTTCTTAATCTTGAGCACTTGGGCCATGAGTTGAGGGTTCTTTCGAAGAACAGTCAGCCACTCAGCCTGGGAAAAGTTTTGGGCTTTGAAAGCCTGCAGCATATTTTGGACAGCTGTCCCTATTGGTGAGGTACCACTTGCAGCAGCTGGAGTAGATGCAACTGTCGTATTAACAGCACTGGAACCTATGGAAGGTACAGGTGGCTGTGGCTGTTGTTGTTGCTGCTGCTGTTGTTGTTGCTGCTGCTGTTGCTGTTGTTGTGGAGGAAGAGGAGGTGGCGGTTGGAGTTGCTGTTGACCATGTGGGAGCTGCACTCCTTGTAGCCTTATATTACTGCTCACGCTTGGCCTTGGTTGTTGAGGTGGAGCCTGTGGGTAGGAAGGCCATTGAGGTCTTTGAGTTCCAGCTACTTGTTTACCTGGTAATGGAACTGCTGCCGAGGACTGAGGCCTAATTTGTGGCTGCATAGCTTGTTTACCAATAGAGTTGATGGATGGCACTGTGGCCACCTGTCTTTGCTTCTCTGCTTGGAGTTTAGCATCATGGGCTGCTATCACTGCGGCACGTGGTGGTCCTGAAAGCTTGCCGCTACCTCCAGCGAAGGGTGATGAGGATGTCGGGGGCGAATCTTTATTTGATGTACTTGATGGCCCATTGCTAGCAGTACTGGCACTACTGTTACTGTTGCTAGTCATGATTGCAACACGTCGTCGCAACATCTGTGCCTGGTGGAGATTAGTAAGTAGTTGCTTTTGCCTCAGTTTTTGTTTGAGTTGAGGACAGAAGGGCACAGGGCATTTGTTCTCTGTGCAATGTTTAGCATGGTAACAACACAGGGCAATCATCTGTTTACAAATTGGGCAGCTGTTTGTGGTTTTACGTTTACAGCCCAAAGTGTGAGCAACAACACGCTTCATCTTGTGGCATGCATTGATGCGACAGTTGGCATTCTTACACTGGCAAGCATGAACAAGTGATGTGATACAGCGCTGGATGGACTTGCGGCGGGATTCCTGTGGGTTTTCTTCCTTGCCTGGATTAGATATGTCATCCAGACCAAGCCCAAGCTTGGTCATCTCATGGTGATGGTTTTCCTTCCTATAGCACGGTATACAGAGATCAAAGTCCTGAAATAAAATAAAGCAAACATGAATCATATCTAACAGCAAACAAACAAAATGGAATCAAAAGGTTTTGTTTAGTCATTATATAACTCCACAATGCTCAGATCCCATCACCTCAACATGAGCCATGCTCGCCACACGCTAGCAAAAGTACTGAAGACGGTGAACTCCACAGCACAGGTGGAAATCTTGTCACCAAAATGCTCCAATTTACTTACTGTCTTCCCCAACTCAGTGAGTCTAGTAACATTTCCCCCTCCTTTCCTGCAGGAAAGTAAAGGTAAAGTATGAGACTTGAACCGACGTCTTAGCACACGAGTTTACACTCATGTGTGCTCAGACGCCTATCCAGAAATGTTCGGAGATTTCTGTATAGTGTCGCCTCGAGCATCAAAATCAGATGCGAGGCGACATTCCTCACCTTCCCAGGGTAATACCCTGGTACCCATTACCGCCAACGGCTGGGTCGACCGTGGGGTATTTTTTTCCCCAACGAGTACAATTCACACTGCTCCCAGCGGGAATTGAACACCGGTTGTCCAAACGTCGGTAGTCCAGTCGGGTGGTTTTCCCAACTAGGCAAGGCCCCCGAAAGAGCTAAAGTAGAGCATGAAACCTCACCCACACACTCAGCAGATAGCATAGGAAGGCACCAAGAATGAACAATTCATATACAAACTAATAGATTTTTTTTAAATGGTCAAAATACTAATAAAGGTGAAAAAAAGATCATGGGGACAAAATTCTATCAGGCCTGGATATCAGACTCGAATTAGAAAAATAACCACAAACAAAACTAAATGTATTGGATACATGACAGAAAACAACCAGAATAATAAGATCAGAAATTAGAATTCAGAAAGAGATAGGAATACACACACAGAAAAAAACCACAGATTTATCTTTTTTTTTTTCAACTGAAGTATTGTCGTATGCCTTACTGAATGTTGCTTCTTGTATAAACGTAACTGTTTTTAAACAACAGATAGAATGAGTAATGTAATAAGACTGAAAGCACTAAATGTGACAATGAGCTACAAGAACACTATATAAAGGGACCAAACACGAAAAAAGATGGAACACTAGAAATATAAATAAATAACAGGTGAGGCCAACAGAAAAATTAAAGACTGTAAACTATAATCTCCCCTCAATGCTGAAACGTAAATGAGCTTGCTGATGCCATAAAGTAAGTAAAAAGTAAAGAGCCTCGTCATGCCAAGTGACATATAGGGAATATGGTGTTAGTGACCATAATTTTTATAGACCTTCGGCACATGATTTTTGGGGTAATATGGTCGGCATTACGACCGTACCGCTTTACTTTCCCAGAAAAAAATCTGGCACCAAATTAAGGGGAAGGTGAACTCGGAAGCCGTCGGTCAGGGTCGAACCCGAACTCTTGTCCTTTGTAGTCCAGTTCACTAACCACTGAGCTATCGCGGCCCCCTTGCTTATGCCACTTTAAAAGAAATACAAAAATAAGTTGTGAAAAGGATGGCAAAGACTAAAATAGGAAATGAGATAACTAAAGGAGTATTGCACTTACATCACAAACATTGCAGTGGTATCTGGTCTCAACATCAGCCTTGCAATTGTTACAAGTATACACAAATGCATCTTTTCCTTGGTTATGCAGCTCATACAACAAAGCCACTGAGGAGAGTTTGGCTCTCCGCAAAGAAGAAAACTCGTAATGCTTCTCTCTGGCACTTGTGAGAAAGGCATCCCTCCCGTCCATCAAATCACAGTTCATGGCTGGGTCTGGCTCAGTGATGGGAGGCAGTGAGGCAGCAATCTGCTGGTTGTGCAATCGAATAACAAAGAACACCTGAAGATTAGAAAAAAAAAAGCAGTTTTACAAAAAAATTAGTGCTGTTGTTGTAGCCATTGGTACAGTGGTGAACATTTTTACTCTGAATCCAATCTGACACTGAATTTCTACATGTGTTCACATGTCAACCACTTTCCTGTTTGGCTGCTAATGCGCCATTATTGACTTGTCTCATTAAGGCACATTTTTACCCTACACATGTTAATGAAACCTTTGAATTTCACAAGGTACACTAAATTTGCCATCATTTCCAGCGTTGATTGCGGTAGTTGGTAGATTCTAACACTTACAAATTTGTGTTTCAAAATCATTGTCAAATTCTGATCACATCAATATTCTTCTAATCTTTTTTTTTAGCTTCCATGATGACATTAGGTCATCAAATTTTGATTATTTTCGCCAAAATTATGTGATATGTGAATTGGTATCCCTACTCACTTGGCCACAGGTATGATAGTCTTGTCCAGCCCATCATAGGAACATGAACTAGAATCTTGATCAGTGCAAGTTCTACTTAATGATACTGTGCAAGCAGCCAGTCGCAGACTGTTTTTACTCCTGAGACTGTTGAGCATCTTTGGCCTGATTTCCTCCTCATCCAGGTTCTACATCATCATCATCCCAGAAAGCTCATGTCCTGAGCATTTATCTGTGAGCGATTGGTTTAATTATTTTTCCTCTTCTGCATACACCTTTCTTTCTCCTTCCTCCTTTCAGATCCCTGTGGAGCATAAGTTTTCAATAAGCACTCTCCAAACCATTCTGCTTCTTGTCATTCTTTTAAGATCATTCCATGACTTCATCACTGCTTCCGCCTGTCTTCTCCAAGAAAATTTTGGTCTTTCTCTTTATCTCCTCCCCTGATGATTCCAAAAAAGGACTATTTTATAATACTCTCAGTTGGCTTCTGCAGTGTGTGCCCACATCCAGCGCCTTTGTCCTATTTCTTTGCCCACTGTTATTTGAGTGGTACTTTCCCATGATTTTATGTTAGTGATTTTGTCTTGCTATTTCCATTCTTTAATTCTGTACATCTTTAGACATCAATATTAATGAGTTTGAAGAAAGTGTTTGTCAGCCAAGGCTGGTGACATCTCCATACAGCTTGTCCCAGTATGGTACTGGTGATGGCCAAAAGAGCCTTCTCTGTTATCATATGTTGGGCATGATTGTCAGCAGACATTTTATCTGTCATTTTGCTTATGCCACAGTTACATTCATCAGAAGTTTCTATTCTTAAGCTATTGAAAAGGTCAATTCTTGAAAAGAAATTATTGAAAAGGTAAATTCTTGAAAAGCAATTATTGAAAAGGTCAATTCTTGAAAGAAAATTATTGAAAAGGTAAATTCTTAAAAGGAAATTATTGAAAAGGTAAATTCTTGAAAAGAAATTATTGAAAAGGTCAATTCTTGAAAGAAAATTATTGAAAAGGTAAATTCTTAAAAGAAAATTATTGAAAAGGTAAATTCTTAAAAGGAAATTATTGAAAAGGTAAATTCTTGAAAAGAAATTATTGAAAAGGTCAATTCTTGAAAAGAAATTATTGAAAAGGTCAATTCTTGAAAAGAAATTATTGAAAATGTCAACTCTTGAAAGAAAATTCTTGAAAAGGTCAATTCTTGAAAAGTAATTATTAAAAAAGTCAATTCTTGAAAAGGCCAAGGTTACAATAAATTGTGGCCTGTTTAGTCTAACAAATTGTAAATAACTAAGTTCAATAATTCCAATGCCATGCCAAGGCAGCTGCATGATGTCTACTCTCTTTGCTGTTAAACTGTCATGGCTTATTTTTTTATCCAACATGAGGTAGTAGAGTGATTATTGCACTCTGATGACCAGGTGGTCATGGTTCGGCTTCCAGTGGCACAAATATTTGTCTCCCATCATGGTTCCAGGGTACACCCGGTCTCTAAATATGGGCACAATAGATTGTTCTGTGAGGAAGGTAGAGCAATCTCATACAGTGCTGTTTTGATAAATGCTCTTTTATCATAAAAATTCACTAAAAATTAAAACTCATAGCTTTTTTTAAACTAATGTGCAGACATAAGGTATTTATGGATTCCTAGAGTCAAGGGCTATCTACCTATCATCATCAACATCATCATCAAGTACCGGGTCTGCTGGCGTAGGTGATCATGTCTCTCCAAAACTTTCGATCTCAACAGTTATTTATCATTTCTGTTGTTGACCTTCTGCCAAACCATTCTCTTAAGCTGTCTGGTATTTTTCTCTTTGCTTCTCTCTATCTCTTCGTCCTTCCATTTTCCCAGTTGTTACAATATATTCCAGCTGTTCTCTTCTCATTACATGGCCAAAAAATGATGATTGTTTCTTCCTAATATTGGAGATTAGTTCTCTTTTTGCTTTGGCCTCTTTCAGAACGTCTTCAGTACTCTTCTTAGCTGTGAATGGTATTCTCAACATTCTTCTGTAAAACCACATTTCTTCAGCCTCCAGTGATTTTCTTGTCTGTTGTCCTATTGTCCATGCTTCTCATCTATATGTTAAGACCGGCTCTACATAACATTTAAGAACTCTTTTTCTTGTTTCCATTGTCAAAAATGGATTGCATAGTATCTTCCTCATTTTTTGGCATTTGGAGAAGATGTGGTTTAAAGCAACTTTGCCTCCTTGACTTTATGAGTCAGGCTATCCGTAAAAATAAAAGAAAGAAATGTTCACTTATTGGCCACATACCTCCTTGTGCTTCTCCATGTGACTGTACAATTTTGCAGTGAGCTCATTTGTACCCTGAGGGAGATTGGTCTTGCGGTTGTTCTTTCTAGCACCAGCTTTATTTTTGTTGGCTTTCTTACTTCTTTGGCCCTTCTTCTTCCCAGATATATCCTGAAATTTGCACAGAAATCATATCTTGTTACAAAATAATTAAGAAAGCTAAAAAAATTAATGAAATGTGCACACCCTCCCCTTCCTTCTCATTGCAATGACCATGCTCTAAAAGAGAATTTGACCAGATGTTTGCCTATTTAACAAATAATGTAATCTGTAAATGATGTCACTGCCTTTTGGTACATGCATAAGTGATCAGTGCTTCCATTAATGTTACTGTTGAAAATGCAGAACAGACAAGAAGAAATAGACAATAATTCAATTTATTTATTTGAAAGGACAAATAAAATGTCCTGTAACTTAAAGTGTAATATTACATTTCACTGTGCCAGGCCACAGCATTTGGAAGTAAGAGAAGGGGGCCAGTGCTCTTTCTCACAGTTAATGTTCTCACAACTCAGCTAAGTACTCTTGTTTTAATCAACTGGTGGAATGAACAATTTTTAGGGTAAGAATGAGTCCCAATCTTTTTAGCACCAATTCATCATGCTGACCAATACACTAACTAATCAAAATAGAATATATTACAAGCACCAACCAATCAAAATAAAACACACTACAAATACTAACCAATCAATATAGAATACATTACACACACTAACCAACCAAAATAGAGTAACCTACATAGATTAATAAATCAAAACAGAATACACTACACAAACTAATCAATATTGAACATAAAAATGCAAGAAAAACGTTTAATCCTTTAAAAAATGAACAATGTTAAAAAAACCTATACATATATCTATCTATCTATCTATTGACCTTTCGAGCCGTAACCGGCCCATAGGGCGTAGACCAAGATACACCTTCTCCTATATGAATTTTTGTTCTAGCAGTTTTCTTTTAAAGATATTTTATCAAATCTCGCCATCTGTCTCTGTTCTGTGCAAGCAGTTCTATCTCATTGAGGGAGCCGATTCCTGCTGCTCTTGCCTCTCTCATCAATGTTCTTCTCAGTGTCTCCCTGGGTCTTCCTCTTTTTCTTTTACCTGTTGTTTCCCATATGAGGGCTTGCTTTGCTATTCGATTATTATCTCTAATTATAGAGAGATTATAGTAAAAGTATTATAGAGAGATACATATATAAGACTCATCAAATCAAATGTCATGCTTTATGGTTCAGAAATGAGAATAGCAAAAGCTAAATATGGAGTTTACGGCCAGTACTAAAAAGAGAAGGTGCTGTGAAGAGAATATAACGCCAGTGAGGAATTTATTTAAGAAATTATTTTTAAAATAAAATAAAATAACTAGAAGAGCTGAGAACAGAGGAGAATGGGATACAAAAACATGATGACTTAGGGGAAAAGGAGAATGGATGTTTAAAAAAAAATATATAAATAATTGCCCTGAAACCCATACAGAAACAGAGGGAGACCAAAAACAATACAAATTCTTATTAGAGCTTTCTTTGCAGAGAGACAAATAGAGGTTTAAGAGTAGAACACTCAAGATAAATCACAGCAGAGAGACAAATAGAGGTTTAAGAGTAGAACACTCAAGATGAATCACAGCAGAGAGAAATAGAGGTTTAACAGTAGAACACTCAAGATAAATCACAGCAGAGAGAAATAGAGGTTTAAGAGTAGAACACTCAAGATAAATCACAGCAGAGAGACAAATAGAGGTTTAAGAGTAGAACACTCAAGATAAATCACAGCAGAGAGACAAATAGAGGTTTAAGAGTAGAACACTCAAGATGAATCACAGCAGAGAGACAAATAGAGGTTTAAGAGTAGAACACTCAAGATAAATCACAGCAGAGAGACAAATAGAGGTTTAAGAGTAGAACACTCAAGATGAATCACAGCAGAGAGAAATAGAGGTTTAACAGTAGAACACTCAAGATAAATCACAGCAGAGAGAAATAGAGGTTTAAGAGTAGAACACTCAAGATAAATCACAGCAGAGAGACAAATAGAGGTTTAAGAGTAGAACACTCAAGATAAATCACAGCAGAGAGACAAATAGAGGTTTAAGAGTAGAACACTCAAGATGAATCACAGCAGAGAGACAAATAGAGGTTTAAGAGTAGAACACTCAAGATAAATCACAGCAGAGAGAAATAGAGGTTTAAGAGTAGAACACTCAAGATGAATCACAGCAGAGAGAAATAGAGGTTTAACAGTAGAACACTCAAGATAAATCACAGCAGAGAGACAAATAGAGGTTTAAGAGTAGAACACTCAAGATGAATCACAGCAGAGAGACAAATAGAGGTTTAAGAGTAGAACACTCAAGATAAATCACAGCAGAGAGACAAATAGAGGTTTAAGAGTAGAACACTCAAGATAAATCACAGCAGAGAGACAAATAGAGGTTTAAGAGTAGAACACTCAAGATGAATCACAGCAGAGAGACAAATAGAGGTTTAAGAGTAGAACACTCAAGATAAATCACAGCAGAGAGAAATAGAGGTTTAAGAGTAGAACACTCAAGATGAATCACAGCAGAGAGAAATAGAGGTTTAACAGTAGAACACTCAAGATAAATCACAGCAGAGAGAAATAGAGGTTTAAGAGTAGAACACTCAAGATAAATCACAGCAGAGAGAAATAGAGGTTTAAGAGTAGAACACTCAAGATGAATCACAGCAGAGAGAAATAGAGGTTTAAGAGTAGAACACTCAAGATAAATCACAGCAGAGAGAAATAGAGGTTTAACAGTAGAACACTCAAGATAAATCACAGCAGAGAGAAATAGAGGTTTAAGAGTAGAACACTCAAGATAAATCACAGCAGAGAGAAATAGAGGTTTAACAGTAGAACACTCAAGATAAATCACAGCAGAGAGAAATAGAGGTTTAACAAAAGAATACGCAAGATGAATCACAGCAAAGGGAGTACTCTTACACAACACAGCAAAGGTAGGACTCTTACACAACACAGCAAAGGTAGGACTCTTACACAACACAGCAAAGGTAGGACTCTTACACAACACAGCAAAGGTAGGACTCTTACACAACACAGCAAAGGTAGGACTCTTACACAACACAGCAAAGGTAGGACTCTTACACAACACAGCAAAGGTAGGACTCTTACACAACACAGGGAAGAGAGGACTCTTACATAACACAGGGAAGAGAGGACTCTTACACAACACAGCAAAGGGAGAACTCTTACACAACACAGCAAAGGGAGAACTCTTACATAACACAGCAAAGGGATGACTCTTACATAACACAGCAAAGGGAGGACTCTTACACAACACAGCAAAGGGAGGACTCTTACACAACACAGCAAAGGGAGGACTCTTACACAACACAGCAAAGGGAGGACTCTTACACAACACAGCAAATGGTGGACTCTTACACAACACAGCAAAGGGAGGACTCTTACACAACACAGCAAAGGGAGGACTCTTACATAACACAGTAAAGAGAGAGCTCTTACATAACACATCAAAGGGAGGACTCTTACATAACACAGTAAAGAGAGGACTCTTACATAACACAGTAAAGAGAGGACTCTTACATAACACAGCAAAGGGATGACTCTTACATAACACAGTAAAGAGAGGGCTCTTACATAACACAAGATGGTACAAAGTGTATGGAAACTGTTTTGTCCAGGCTTTGAACTTCCTCTTTGTATCTCATAGTTTAATTCTAAAGGAACATATCTGTACCACATTTAGTGGTAATTGACTGTAGAAAAAAGTCCAGAATGAGCTATTAACAGACCACTTAACACTTTAGAACCTTAGTGTTTCCGCTCCTAATTTTCAGTCTGAGTTTACTTCAATAGCCTTTTCCACTTCTGAGACCCTCACAAGGCAGTGGAGACAAGATACAGTTTACATTGCTTATGTTTGTAATAGTAGAGCGGTTTTTTTGTTCGTCGGTTTTCATCTCTGGCGATGTCCCCTAGAGTTGAGGAACTGAATTTTACGTTTTAATCCATTTTTCCCTGGCGGCCATGTGCACGAGGATCCCTTGCCGCACAGGCAGATAACTTTGACTTTAGAGATACTCATATTTTTTTCCCATCAATGAGTAATAGACGTTTCAAGCTAGGATTTGAACTCACTACCTCTCTGTCTCGAGACCGGCATCTTGCCTCGAGACCAACCTGTCCCACAAGTAGCAGGTATGACATATCAGATCCCAACCTAACATGACAAGAAAAATATGAATAACGAGTAGGAAACATATGATAGAGGAATGGAAAGATATGAATAACGAGTAGGAAACATATGATAGAGGAATGGAAAGATATGAATAGCGAGTTGGAAACATATAATAGAGGAATGGAAAGATATGAATAACGAGTTGGAAACATATGATAGAGGAATGGAAAGATATGAATAACGAGTTGGAAACATGATAGAGGAATGGAAAGATATTGATAAAACTAAACAAAGAAACACCATTCCATATTAAAACATCTATCTATCTATCTATTGTCCTTTCGAGCCGAAGACGGCACATAGGACAGAATCACAATCTCAAAAACAGAAACCTTGCGTACCAAAATGTCACATACTGCAGAGATCACTGCTTCCAAAATCTATGGCTGTTTCCATAACAATACTTTTTATAATGACAGCTTGTCAAGCCATCGATCAACCTCCTTAGTCGCCTCTTACGACATGCCTGGAAGGTCACAGTGAAAACATAGCACAAGAATATTCTTACAGAAGAGATGAGCTATGATAAAGTTCAAAGACTGACACAAATAAGATACTCCCAACTATAAAATCATACTCACTGCATCACTGATCTCCTCAACTATCTCGAGTGCCTCTGCTTCTGCAGCTTCAGCCTCCTCTCTCTTCCTCTTCTCCTCCTCCTCCTGATCCAACTCTTTGATACTTTCCTCCATAACGTTTGGCCAGAAATCACCTTCAAAGTATGCCATATCCTTGGCACTGGAGAGGCCAGAATCTATAGCATCTTTATAAATGTCCTATTGAATATACAAACAAAATAATCTAAGAACATAGCCAAACACAAGCCAAAACAAAATTGATCATTATAAAAAGTCAACTTCATATTTTTTACCTCTTTCCGTGTGTTTTGCTGCACTATGTGCCAAACCATTTTCGGCCACGTAGGTTTTGCCACATAGTGCGTCACTCTCAATTTGCTTAGAGTGAACCATCATCAAACCATATTCTTTTTACATTTGTATCAACTTGGTATTGGTGAAATCTAATGTCTTGTTCAATTATCTAAAAATTCATATATAATATGTTATATGTTAGATGAATATAAATATGTAGATTGATTCTTAAAACCAGGAAAAATTTTGTCTCTGAAATCTCTTCTGTTGCGTCAATAAAAAGCTTCTGTACGGAAAAAGTTAACGAGAAAAATAAATTGTGAGATAGGCTTGCAGCCCTGAGGGAAACTGCAAATATTGACCCTAGTCATAACAACTATCTTCATTTCACATAACTTTTATTTAATAATATCTGTAAAGTATTCACAGAAATGAAGTTCTAACAAAAATATCTGAAAGCACAAATTCCTACCTTATAGTCTACAACCACTCTATCAATAATGGCTTTGTCTAGCATTTTCTTGTACCAGTCCTGTAATCTTTTAGGTTTGGGGATTTTCTGTTCAGGCGGATGACAGTGGAAGATGTAGTCATCGCCTTCACTGGGTGGGCAAGCCCAAATGTGGGCCGTGGTATATCCTAAATTTTTTGCGTACTCAAGATAGCCAATGAGAATCTCATGGTACACAGCCGTTCTGAGATGCCTGGGTCGGAAGTAGTGGACACTGTCTAAGTATGATATGTACACTCGCCTGAAAAGAACACCAAAATAAATTTATTTCATGAAAAATACATTTAAACAAATATATCAAGGATCATCTGTAATCTATAACAGCCAAAACATGGATCAATAGATTTCTCAAAATATATGTGTAAAAAACATGGATCAACAGTGTTCTCAAAATATATGTGTAAAAAACATGGATCAACAGCGTTATCAAAATATATGTGTAAAAAACATGGATCAACAGCGTTATCAAAATATATGTGTAAAACAAACCTTGGCCCCACTGTGTACTTCCATAATTGTAGGCTACTCATTATTTTTTAACATTTGTTTTAAAACCAAGATTACAATTGAGTCATAAAAATTACCATTTAAAAATTTAATTTTTTTCAAATCTGCAGTTTGTCACACAGAGTTGTTTTTTCTTGCCATGGACCTTCCTAAATGTTTAAACCCGTCAACCATGATGCGTTTGTTATGACCGGACGTATTTCATTGTTTAAATACAACCAGTGTGTTGTATAAAAGTAGCAGTGATCAATAGCAAATTTTATTATTTTACTTTTTGACATCAGATGGTTCAGTCACTTCACGTTTGTTCTGACTGCACTCTTTAATTGTTTCAGGTATTTTTATAAACTGTAGCTCTTCTAAAGTGTTATTTCTATTGAAAAATGTCAAATTTGATGAATTTGTGTTTTGATGTGGCAAATTTTACTACGGTCTTGTAATCTAGGGTTAAACAGTCTTGCAACATTTCTGTTTCCCGTTATCTCTTCGCCCCTCAATTTCTTCCAGTTGTCACAATATATTTCAGTTTTCCCCCTTTCCTTTATCTCTTCACCCCTCAATTTCTTCCAGTTGTCACAATATATTTCAGTTTTCCCCCTTTATCTCTTCACCCCTCAATTTCTTCCAGTTGTCACAATATATTTCAGTTGTTCCCTTATAATAAACTGCCCAAAATAATGATGATTTATTTCCTCCTGATGTTGGAAACAGGGTTTCTTATCTCTTCTGCCTCTTTTAGAACAAACTTGTTACTCTTTATTAATTGTCCATGGTTTTCTCAACATCGTTCTGCAAAATCAATCACATCACTGTGGCTTCCAATGATTTTCCTGCCTTTTGTGCTATTGTCCAGGATTAACTTTCCAATATCAAGACAGGCTTTAAATATCAATTTTAAAAAACCTCTACTTCTTATCTTTGTTGACAAAAATGTTGGATCCATTAAATCTTTTTTATTGTTTAGAATAAAGCCACTGTCTGGAATAAAGCTCAAAGTCGCCTCCCAGCAGCAGAGCTGGAAGTTTTCAGCGACTCACAGCTAACGGTTTGTGCCAGGATTGGTGAACCAGAACCATCCAGACCCTGCTCCACCACTCTGTGTTGCCTCCAGTATCAGACTAATCTGTCTAGTCTGGCCAATTGAGTAGGAATCGAAGAGAAGACAACCCGGCACTCAAAAATAACATGTTGAAGTCGGATGTGTTGGACCGAAAGGTACAAATCACAGTTTTACTGCAAAAAACAACACAGCACACACATGCTCATTTAAAGTCCTCTTAAGAGTGGATGATGAGAAGCTGTATCCCCCCCTTTAGTTATAGGTTACATAATATATAGCTAATATACACTTTACCTCTTTCTACATTAGGTACTTTTGTCAAAATATAATAGTTAGGGTTCTTTAACATTAACAAAACAATGATACCACACTCATGGTAGCAGAAAGGTACAACTGACAGTATCCATTATTTTCTCACATTTGAACCTCACCTTGTGTTTGGCAAAGAACAATTGGAGCCATACTCCTGGACATGCATACCAAAGAAACAGACATCGACACCATCAATTTCTTCAAATGCAAACATGGCTTTGGCTCTGTATGGAAAGGAGTCTGCAATCTCATCTCCAAATCTGAAATAATTACAAGAAAGTGCAAGTTCTTTTTTAAATCCACTGAAACCGAACAAATAAACAGAACAAATACAATTTGAAAAAAGACTTTTATTTTCTTATAGTATATAGCGTTATTCCTAATGAATAATTGTCAATGTATAGATCTCAAACTCAAGAAAATATGTTGCAGGGCATAAATGTAGCATAATAATATTTGAAGATATTACTTCCAAACCATCAGAAGCAATAATTTAAAAAAAACAGAATTATTTTTTAGTATTAAATATGTTGTCTCCTGTTTATGTACGTTTGGTTGTGAGAAGTCATTTACCTCATATATAGTATTAGATACTTCATCTTAACTATCAACTAACCTTTTCTTCATTAGCGGCTTAACTTCTGTCATCTTGTCGTAACTTGACAGCACTCGAATAGTGACTTCTCCAGATTGGGTATCCTTCTTTCGAAGAAAGTTGTTGATCTTTGCCTCTAGGTACAGAGCCAATTTTGTTGTAGGCAGCTCTAAAGGAAGGAAGGACATAAATAAATTCTTCAGATAAGGTCGATGACAACTAAACATAAGTCTTTTCCATTCACTGAGAAAAGTGTGTTGAGCAGAAACATTCAATTTAAACAACCTTGCTGCCCCGTGACAATATCTTTAACAATGTGCTTTCTTAGTTTTCGGTTTTTCCTGAACTTCTGTAAGCCACAGACAGTAGATTCTCCAAAGCAAGCAATCATACCAAAATAATGAGCACCTCACAAGGATGAACAAAAAAGCAAAAAAATTGTTTTTTTTAACAGCTTTACATAGGTCAAGGACACACACAAAATCAAACCCTAATGTCGTTTTGATTTTGTCTTGCCCCTGGCCTTTGTAAAGTTTAACAATAGCATTTTCTTTCTCTTTTCATCTAAATCATCAGCTTTCCAGCAGATTTCCATTTTGATACGTTTATATGCTTGTAACCCTTTCCTACCAGAATTAGCATATTATGCTTTCATTTGATTAAAATATGATTTCTGCAAGAATATCATGATTCTTATACACAGATTTTTGACTGACTTTTCTTCTCAATTTTTGTTTATCACATGGGCAAGGTGGAGGCTATGCATGGGTTAAAGCTTTCAGAAAACTCATAACTGACTGCTTGTGTCAGGATTATAGAGAACCAAAGAGAATCAAAACCCTGTTTTTTACCTCTATGGAAACACAGACAAATCAGTCTGGCCAAGCAAGTAGGAATTGAAGAGGACAGGTTACCCTTACACAAAAGTGTTGTGCTGAAGTCTGAACTTCTCTGTCAAAAGCTGTTAAGATATCCACATATCACAACAAATACAACTACACCCACTTACAAAATATTTAGAAATACTGGCCAGTGTGGCAGATAGGCGGCAAGAACTACTGAGGCTCAGTCCAAATTGTTCCTTGTTGCAGCTTCCTCATATTCCAAGTCCGGCTTGCTCCAGAGGCTACTGAGTTTAGTGCTATGTGCACACATCATGAGCGGTGTTTTTCATCCGGATCGTGTTTCGATATTCTGATTGCTTACAATTAATGATGATATCGTATGATGAAGGACAGTTCAGCTGCGTTCACTTTCAGTGCCTCTTGGCCTTATGTCTTTTGGCGTGTGCTGTAGCTGTTATAATGGGGACTGCAGCTGCCTTTCTTTTGGATCCTTCAATGAGATAAGTTTTAATTTGGATGATTCCATTGGCGTGGATGACTGAGCAATTATGGATTTTAATTCATTTGCAGTGATGCCAGGGTCTTTGACTAACCATAACCATAACAAAATATTTAGGGCAGACAAGGAGTAGTAGTAGTCACCTAACAAACACAAACAGAAAGTTTGGCTGTCATATAGCCAGAGAGGTGTTTGATAAATTTTCTGCTGCACATTCCTTTCTGGGAGCTGCGATAGCTCAGTGGTTAGTGAACTGGACTACCACGGACAAGGGGTAGGGTTCGATCCCAACCGACGGCTTCCGGGTTCACCAGCCTTTAATGGGTACAGGATTTTTTTCTGGGAAAGTAAAGCAGCAGGGGCGTAATACCGACCACATTACCCCAAAAATCATGTGCTGAAGGTCTGCAAAAT
Source organism: Megaustenia siamemsis (assembly GCA_032433765.1). NCBI lineage: Eukaryota > Metazoa > Mollusca > Gastropoda > Stylommatophora > Ariophantidae > Megaustenia > Megaustenia siamemsis. Next base: position 27,803,169 of record JAVIAB010000102.1, on the reverse strand, counting down.
TTATGGTCACTAACACCATATTTCCCTATACGCCACTTAGCGTGACGGGGGTACTTTACTTACTTTACATTCCTTTCTAGTTTTCTAAATGTCAAAATATAAATAATCCACTGAACAAAACAAACTTATTTTGTTAAACTTACTTTTGGCAGTGAATTTGTTTTCCTTTCTTTTTGTACCCTTTGCTTTATGACAGGCATCACAGGTCCATCTATGAATACATCAGGCAAACAAAGGTAATTATTAACATTTATTTGAAATAATTCCCACAAATTTGTATTATCCCAGTTAACTGATAATATTCTGTGGTCAAGACTTACTAAGACTGAATTTTCTTATAAAGTCTGCTGTCTGTTTCATGATATGATCACATCACATAATTTTTCTTCCTAGGTAGCTGTCCACATTCTCCTCATGTTTGTATAGTGGGACCAGTCTTGTAGTATGTGTTTTGTTGCCATATCTGCTAAGGTGCAGTGACTGGCAGTACCTACCTAATGTTTAGGTAATGTACAACCTATCTATCGACCTTTCAAGCCATTGCCGGCCCATAGGCGTAGACCAAGATACTCCTCTTATCTGAATTTTTGTTCTAGCAGTTTTCAATTCTTTTAAAGATGTTTTATCAAATCTCGCCATTTAACTTTGTTCTGTGCAAGCAGCTCTATCTCATTGAGGGAGCCGATTCCTGCTGCTCCTGCCTCTCTCATCAATGTTCTTCTCAGTGTCTCTCTGGGTTTTCCTATTTTTCTCTTACCTGTTGTTTCCCATATGAGGGCTTGCTCTGTTATTCGGTGATTATCTCTTCTCATCACATGTCCAACATATGGCCATCGTCTTTTCTTTATTACTGAAGATATTAGTGGTTGATTGGCGATTTCTCTAATTTCCTCGTTTGTTTTGGATTCGTTCCATGTTATACCAAGTATTTTCCTTAGATATTTATTTCCGAATGCGTTCAACTTTGTTTCTATATCTCTTGTTGTTTTCCAGCTTTCACACGCATACGTAAGGGTTGATAGTACATTTGATTTGAATAGTCTTGTGTTTGTGCCGATGAGTTTTGATTTCCACAACTTTTCAAGGCTTCTGAAAGACATTGCTGCTTTAGCTAATAATGCATATAAAATCGATGAATGCCTCAACCCTTGCAGCTCCAAATATTTGCAATCACACACTTACAGATACGATATCACAGCATCACAAGACCAACGAGGAAATTCTCAGTGAGGCCAACACAAAAAGAGAGCTCCTTAAGAAACATCAGAAAGAAACATCTGGCACATCATGAGAAAAGGAAAGCTGGAATACTTGGTTACAACTGACAAAATACAGAGAAAGAGAGGATCGTGGACGACAAAGAGAAAATACTGGATAGCCTGGTGTCATGGCATGGAAAACAGTCAACAACAGAACTGATACGATGTGCAGTGGATAGAAGATTGTGGAAGGACATGATCGCCTACGTCAATCGGTATGGCCTGATCACAGCATCAGGCATGATGGTAATATAATTCACATGGTGCTAATATAGATAACTCAATAAAATTAACATATTAGAATTGACAGCAAGCACTTAAATCATAATGGCTGTTTGTTTTAATCTTAAAGTGTAGGTATAGTTATAATTGTAGAAACTGTGCGAAGATAGTAACATAAGTCCACTACATTCCCTACATTGTTAAAATTGGTCATTTGTGGAGTTGGTTTCAGTTTGTCTTATTGCAGCAACAATGTGAATTGTTTAAATGAATGGATGTTTGCTGTTAGTTCATATCTGAGTCAATTAATGCTTATGAAAATTATTGTTAGTTCACATTTGTGTCAATTAATGCTTATGAAAATAACAGTTCACATTTGAATCAATTAATGCTTATGTATGAAAATAATTGTTAGTTCACATTTGAATCTGTTAATGCTTATGAGACTACACATTTCAAAATGTACACATCTAACTTTATCTGTAATGAAATAATTTCACACCACTAATGTTATATTAAATATAATATATAGATTCTTGCAATAGACATAAAAATATAATGCAATAATCATGTCATCAAGACAATATTTCTGAAATGATCAATTATCACCGATAAACAAATAAGTTATGCATTTTGGGTACATTATATGGAGAACCATGGCACAATCTGGGAGCCGCGATAGCTCAGTGGTTAGTGAACTGGACTACAAAGAAGGACAAGGGGTAAGGTTTGATCCCAACCAATGGCTTCCGGGTTCACCCAGCCTTAAATGGGTACAGGATTTTTTTCTGGGAAAGTAAAGTGGCACAGGTGTAATACCGATCACATTACCCCAAAAATCATGTGCTGAAGGTCTGTAAAATTTATGGTCACTAACACCATATTCCCTATACGCCACTGTCCACGACATGGCACAATGTTCTCTCCTCAGATGGCCTTCCATCCTGACCAAAAGTCAGGTACCAATTTTTTACCAGTTAGTGCTCCTCATGAAAAGTGGGCCACATATAACTTTGTTAACAAATGCAAAGAACACTGAGGAATAAAACACTCATGATAAATTGTGGCTTCAAATGTTGGTCCAACTACAGAAACACACAAACAGAACTATGGATATAGTACAAGGACTTGAAGATGACTGCGAGCAACAGAGGTGAAGACGGAGCATGATCTAAGAACATATACTGCTAACAGATGCTTAAGACAGAACACGGTCTAAGAATTCTCAAATTCAGATATAGAGAGAGATAAAGAACATATACTGCTAACAGATGCTTACCCTTCTCTCCATATTGATTCAAACCACAAGGCACAGATTTGATGCCACTTTCGACCACACTCACTACAATCCACAAAGCTGAAAATACAAGAGGCACGTACAAATTAATGACAAAAATAAAACAAATACCAGTTTCATCACTCAGGAATCACAAGTCCCCTTTAAAAAGTCTATCTTAGTCTTAGTCAGTCATGACGTCAAATATGGAATTCCTTCCCATAAAGTGTGACCTGAATGTTTATCTAGACCGCCACTCCCGGAAAAATTACACCTGGATTATATAATATATATTATGACTCACTTAATTAACATTTAATCTGCCATATAATATAATTAAGTTATATTTGTTTATACAATACAATTTTTTTTCATTTCTGTGAGTAAAAGGAGGGAGAGGAGAGAAAAAGAAAAAAAAAATGAATTTACAAACATTCTGATGATTGTCAGGTGAAAAAAGTGCACTTACGGTTCATAGTCCAGCTGATCATTTTTCACTCTTTCAAATTGGTCTTTTCTAATTTTCCTGTGAAAATAATGAGATTGTTCACAAATGGTCATGACATCAAGTTTGAAACTTCATAAATTATTTAGATTCATTGTCAATTGTGTCTGTATTTTTAAATTCATTGTGCAAATATAGCTACAAAACATATTATCATTTCAACCATGGAGCATCTCTGAAACAAACTTATTCTATTTGTTTCTAACAAGTATAACCTTTCTAGTTAGACACAAGTCTTCCATGTTTTTAATTACACACTGTATCCCACCTCCTTGAGTGTGTTTGGCCAACCATGTCCATTGCTCATTCACTCCTTAACACAACCAATCCAACAAGTCTGCTTGCTCATTCATTCTCCTCTAACCCATGATGTCCTGGCAAACAAATGAAGCAGGTTTTGCAAACAAAGAAGCAGGTTTTATTCAGCCTTGATCTCATGGTGGACGCCAACCACTGCCTTTGAGACCAGCCCATTCCAATCTTCCTGAGCCTACTTCACTGAGAAAGCCAACAAGAGTAAAAGTTTGCTCTAAGATATTGTCACAGGTTAAGGTAGTCGATTACTGCCTTCCTCGGTAGCTCTCCCTATATCTGAGCTGTCAAAATTAATGAACTTTGTTTATGTTACCCATCTAAATAGCTACATCACCCTCAGAGCCTGTACTTCTGCTTCCATGATTATTGAGCTTTGTTTTCTGCACCCTCTGTTCAGTTTGATGTATACTGAGGACATGCAGCACCCTCTGGGTACTTGTACCATCACTAAGTTGTGTCTGCAACTGAACAAATGTACTGAACCATGTCCCTGGCCTAACCCATCCAAGATTTCTCTCTCACTTCAACCTACTGCATTCTCATCTCACCATGCAGTGGATCCAAAATCAACTGCTGCATACTGACTACACATCCATTAGGTTATTGGTCACAGTGAAACCAAAACACAAACTGTCAACAAAAGTTTCAATTAAAAGAAAACCTACGTTGTGGGTTGAGTTGGATCTTCGGACAGCTCCACTTCATCAGTTTGGATTTCAGTGTAGCATTTCTCACAGTACACATATCTGAAACACAAGAATACACATTTGCATGCAGAATAGATACTGATCAGCTGGAAAGTAAGCACTCGAGTAATTATTTGTTAAAGTGGGAATTATCAAAAAGTGTATTTTTATGACCAACATAATTATAAATAGTCATACCTTGCCTTAAGAAAGAGTGAAGTTCCAAAAAAACGCAATGTAAATATCATTAGTATTTAGATATCCTAGGACATATACAATTTATAACCCTTTGTGTATTGTTTTATTTTATGAATAGATTTAACAAAACAAACATGACTAAATATAGAAAATGGCATCATATATTCCCATCATGTGCACTTGTATCATTAGCTCGGAAATACTCTAACATGAATGATCCTAAGTTGAGGCATGTCTGTACATCGTACTGTTAAATAATAAAAGTACTGTAATTTTTACATCTACAATAAACTGATATTTAAGGACTTCTCTGGCATAGTGTACAAATGTCTGGAAAAATGTGGCAAGTGCATTAGATGAGTAAACTTTTGCATGTATCTTTTCTCATGACAATTGATTTGGGGAAATCATCAATGGATATAATTGTACCATAGAACAATTGAGACCCCTGAAACCCTCAGAAAACACATATGAATTGAGTGTTGTGGTCACAGCCAGGTCACCAGATCTGCAACAAAACTATCTTTACGTCACATAGTACCATTGCTGGTGTATGACGGGGGGAAACGATAGAACCAGAGGGATAAAGGCCGCTTGGTCAAGCAGTCGCCACGACGTGTGAGACTCAGGATTTTTATTTCACCCCCGATAGAAAAAATCCTTTCTGTCTACCGCGGGCTTCGAACACCGGGCTTCGAACAATGGTTTTAGCCGCACGGCCACGCGCACCTCTGCAACAGTGGCACATAATTATAATAATTGACACATGGTAAGAGAGGGAGATATGGTTTTCCTCCACCCCATTAAGTATATGGGAGATATGGTGCTTGATCTTCATCCTTCCTGTGCTGCTAAATGTCACATATGGCTCGTAGTGTTTGTTGCCACTTTGCTTATCTTATAAGTATTCTTTACAATCTCTCTCTAGGTCTTCCTCTTTTTTCTGTATCCCGGTGTTTCCCATCTCTTTCCTAATCATAGATGTGATAGTTGGTTGCATGGCCATTTCTCTGATCTCTATATTAACCTTGAATCCATTCCATTGTAGATGAGATCATTGCTTGCATGACCATTTCTCTGATCTCTATATTAACCTTGAATTCATTCCTCTGTACATGAGATCATTGCTTGCATGACCATTTCTCTTATCTCTATATTAGTCTTGAATTCGTTCCTCTGTACATGAGATCATTGCTTGCATGACCATTTCTCTTATCTCTATATTAGTCTTGAATTCGTTCCTCTGTAGATGAATGAGATCATTGCTTGCATGACCATTTCTCTTATCTCTATATTAGTCTTGAATTCATTCCTCTGTGAGGTAGCACTCAATATTTTTTCATTCACCAATGGCATATTTTTTATTGATTGAATGAAAGGTCAGTATTGTTGCCATACTTTCCTAAAAAAACAAATATCTTTGACAAAAGAGTGACATATAAGGAAACCACTCACTGATATTTTTTTATCATATATATAAATGCTGCTATATAAATGGACACACAATTTGATTTGAGTTTACTTAGTCAACAAGTTTAAATATAATTACTTTAACTTTTCCATTATGTGAACACATAAAAATGGCACAACAAAGAAATAGATAATAGTTGTACTAATGAACACAAGATTTTTTCATTATTTTTTTTCTATAAAAATGTGTCAATCACTTAAAAATGTGACAGAAGACAGAGTTCGACTGATACTCTAAAATTTTAACCGAATCCTTGAAAATGTACCACTGAAGACATGATACTCATAGTAATTCTGGAACATACAAAAAAATAAAACATATGCTATCCCTTTTACCTGTTTTGATAACTGTAATACATGGAGTCTCTTGGAATTGTGCACAGCTGCTTTCCATAACAGCATAACATTTGGGGGCAGAATACATATTTACGTCCACAACAATATCCCATTGACTGCATTACACTGTCTATTTCTGCTTCAAACACTTCTGCTAACTGTGTACAAAAAAAAATGATTAACAAAAACATTGTATGAAATAATATTAAAACAAAACATCAAAGAAATGCTACAACATCAAATGGCAATGAATGAAGGCCAATCAAAAGGGAGAAAATTATTTCATATTTTATTTATTTGTATTAACTATATCATGTATGTTTACTGTCATGCCATCACCAATACATTTTTTTTTTTTAAAATAAATAAACAAAATATCAGAGAACACACAGTCAGCGATAGCTATTTATAACAGACAGAAGCAGCATGTACTTACCTTTGAGGCATACTTGTATACTCTGGAGGTTTTTCTGTTATACAGCCAGGCATTATCAATCATCTGCCATACATCATCAACATACTCCCAAGGATCCTTGTACACTCCAGAATCCAATTTTTGTCTGATAGTTGCCAAGTCCATAGGCTTCTTGACAATATCAAAATAGTCCTAAGAATAATGAAAACAACAGAAATATTTACTTTTTCTGCCTCGATTGTTATTTAGAAACAAATGTATGTGAAACATGGCTAGAGCAGTGGTTTGTGGGCTTTCTATCGAGGACAAGAGGTTGGGTTTAATTCCGACTGATAACACTTGGGTTTAATGAGCACTTAATCCTAGATTATGATTCCGTGGTAAAAATTACCGCCTCAAAATAAAAATTCTTTAAATTTTACAGCTTACTCCAAGCAAAAATGAGAAAGGCAAACCTAGAAGACAATGGATTAATGAAATGGGTACTATGCGGGAGACAGCACAGAGAATTTACCTGAATATTCACATTTCTATGGATACTAACTAAAAGGCAACAGAGAAAGGGGAGATTAAAGTAAAGGCTGTCCAGTAAATTACAATGTCATTGAAAGGTAGAGTAAGAACATTGCAACGCTAGGCCACAGAATATGGTGAAAGGGGGGGTTAGGGCACTCCTTACTATTATTACTTTCCTCCACTCGGTGAACCAGTAACCCATTTCTTTTTCAGCTGTGTTGACAGATCCATCTTTATGTCAACCCAGCATATTCTACATGGCTCTAATGACACACTTCTAGAACTGATGAAGCTTATCTATGTTCACACGACCATCACAACATTTATGAGTGGTATGGTCGCCATCTAGTAAAGAATAGTGACACTGTGACCTTCCAGGCATGTCGTAAGAGGAGACTAAGGAGGTTGATAGATGGCCTGACAAGCTGTCATTGTAAAAAGCATTGTTATAGAAACAGTGCCATATATTTTAGAGCAGTGATCTCTGCAGTATGTGCCACTTTGGCACACAAGGTTTCTGTTTTTGAGATTGTGGTTCTGCCCTATGTGCCATCTTCGGCTCGAAAGGACAATAGATAGATGGTCACCATCACTGGAAAGTCAAGGTACCCAATTTCCCTCACACAAAATCTTTGGTTACATTTTTCTGTGGGCTGGGTCAATGGTGAACAATGTCAGTTGTTTTCTTGTTCACTGTCTACTTAACTCTTTCTGCATGTTTCGTCGCACTGTGCGCCACGCCTCTTTTGGCCGTGTACGTTTTGCCGTATAGTGTGCCACTCTCAATTTGATTAGTGTGAACTGCCATCAAACCATATTCGTTTTACGTGTCTTGTATCATCTTGGTATTGGTGAAATCTAATACCTTGTTCAATTATCTAAAAATCATAAATAATATGTTATATGTTAGACAAATATAAATATTAAGATTGATTCTTAAAACCATAAAAATTGTCTCTGAAACCTCTTCCATTGCATCGATAAAGAGTTTCCATATGGAAAGAGTTAATAATGTGAGCACAAAAAGTTAAGTTCTCTGCATAGATATTGCTGTTTTTAAGAGCTCTTCATGATTCTCCATCTCTGCCTAGATATTGCTGTTTTTAAGAGCTCTTCATGATTCTCCATCTCTGCCTAGATATTGCTGTTTTTAAGAGCTCTTCATGATTCTCCATCTCTGCCTAGATATTGTTGTTTTTAAGAGCTCTTCATGATTCTCCATCTCTGCCCAGATATTGCTGTTTTTAAGAGCTCTTCATGATTCTCCATCTCTGCCTAGATATTGCTGTTTTTAAGAGCTCTTCATGATTCTCCAAACAACTTAGTGCTGATGTGAGTCTCTGAGGGCAAATGTTCAGTCAGTAAGTAAAACCTATGTCTATTTGCCTACGCCAACCGGTATGGCACATGATGATGATGTCTATTTGAGACTTGACTTGGAACAAACTTACTCCCTTTCAGCTTCTAGTACACACTTGTTTGTCCGACATTGTTTTGCAGGTGAGAATAATGTGTTGTCAACTGTCAGACTTGACTTACTCCCCTTTCAGCCATGAGCTTCACAACACAATCCCCCTGTACAGAGAAGCATGTACTCCTAAGTTGATTGCTGGTGAGAAGAATGTGTTGTCAACAGTCAGAGAGCAATAAAAATATGCCACACCTTAGAGTTCAAACTGATCCGCGATAGCTCAGTGGTTAGTGAACTGGACTACATAGGACAAGAGGTAGGGTTCAATCCCACCCGATGGCTTCCGGTTCACCCAGCCTTTAATGGGTGCTGGATTTTTTCCTGGGAAAGTAAAGTGGCATGGGCGTAATACCAACCACATTACCCTAAAAAATGATGTGCCAAAGATCTGTAAAATTTATGGTCACTAACACCATATTCCCTATACGCCATTTGGCGTGACGAGGGTACTTTACTTCTTTTTTTTTTTTTTTACTTTTACTTACAGTTCAAATTCTGATACTTCATCATCAGAAGATTGTACTTACCATTTCGTCAAGGAACCATCCAATAAGCTTGTGATAAGGTTAAAATTAAATACAAAATGAATTTAATATTTTAAAAGACAGTTGTTAACACTTTGTTTACAATAGAATGAATTCAAGACTAGGGTAGAAATAAAAGAAATGGTCATGCAACCAAAAGTCTCATGTATAATCAAGAAGAAAATGGGCCTGTGTCAGTCACATGAGAAGATAACCACAGAATAACAAAGCAATCCCTAAAGGTGGGGAATCAAACAGGAAAAATTATTAAGAAGCGGACCTCAAGAAATATAATGACAAGTGAGGCAAAGAAAGCAGGCACTGACTTCCTTGCTGAGATTAAGGAACTCAGAGAGAACTGGAATAAGAAGTGACTGGGTACAAATATTCTCATTTCGATGTAAATTGTTTCGAATCACCACCTAAGCAGTCAAGTAGGATGTGCATGGAGTAACCTTGTCAACAGAATTTACTGACATGCACTGAAAAAAGCTTGAGACTAGTGATGGAGGAGATATGGGGAAATCCCAAATGTAATGAAACTGGTTCCACGGATAGAATAGGTCATTATCATGCCAAGATATAAGATGATGACACGCTTTAAATAAAACAGTTACAAGGCCACCGTATGATTAGGCTTATCATATCATCACCATAGCTCATACAAAGCAGGTATTCAGGTTAAAATTAAATATGAAATCGGCATATGAAAATAACATATCATCATCATCATCGAGTGCCCTCTCCGCATCATCCATGTTAGTCTTGGTCTGCCTCTTTTACCTTGTATTTTCCCTTCTAATATTACTTTTATTAGACTTGTGTCTTTTAACATGACCAAAAAATTTCATTTGTCTTGCTCTAATTGTGTTTAGTAGTTCTTTTTTCATTTTTAGTTGTTTTAAAACTTCGTTTGTTTTCTTTCCTTTCCATCCAATTCTACCTATTCTTCTATAAATCCACATTTCAAAGGCTTCAATTTTCTGTTCTGTTTTCTGGTCTAATGTCCATGTTTCTGCACCATACAGGAATATTGAGAAGATGTAACATTTTGCTATTCTTAGTTTCAGCCCTGGTGTTATTTGTTTTGATGTTAGTATATTTTTCATGGCACTGAAATTACTTTTTGCCATTCCTATTCTTTTATTTATTTCAGTTGTACATTTTCCATCACTGGTTATAGTATGTCCCAGGTAGTTGTAGCTCTGGACTGTCTCTAGATGGATTCCTTCCACTTTGATATTTAATTGTAGGTCTTGAGAATTTTTCTTTGTTTATGATCATAGTTAGTCAAATAACATATACGAGATAAAATTAATTATATCATCATTTATAGCGAGGAGAATTTCTTACTGGAATTTGAAGAATATGTGGATCTACTGGATGCCTGAAGGGAAGAGATTCAGGATCTTGTTTGACTAGCTTCTCAAGGGTTGGCATTAGTGCCTGTCGCAGCTCATCTGGGTTAAATACTGAAAAAAAAAAGTTTGTCTCATAAAAGTAGGCACAATGCTTTTATACAGCAAAAAAAATTTTTTTAATGTCACCAAAAAAAAATAATTGTTTAACGTCACCAAAAAAAATTGTTTAAAAGATGTAGCAAAAGTACATTTTTGTTATCATCATCATCATCGAGTAACATCTCTGCAATGAAAGTTGGCTACCATGGAGCGCCATTCTGCTCTGTCTCTTGCTTTGATGTGCAGGTTGTCATAGACTGATTTGTCCATCTTTTTTATGTTACTTGTCCATGTTAGTGTTGGTCTGCCCTTGCCACCTTGTATTTTCCCCTCCAGGATTACTTTTAGTAGGCTGTTGTGTCTTTTAACATGGCCTAAAAATCGCATTTGTCTGGTTTGAATTGTGCGCTTAATAGTTATCTTTTCATTTTTAGTTGTTTTAAGACTTCATCATTTGTTTTCTTTTCCTTCCATCCAATTCTATCTATTCTATATATCCACATTATCAACATTTTTGTTCTACATGAGATAAAGTCTTTTCTTCTTGATTTCCCTTTTCAGTGTCATGGCGAAAGGGTTTTTTGATGTAAACATTTTGCTCTTTGGTTGGCTTCTATTATTGTTGCTTCCCAGTGTTTCCTGCATTCCATCTACCCGTCTATAATGGAAGACAACCTCTCTGTCATTTTTCATGGAATGTGTTTAGTAGTTTTTGTCTTGTCACATGGTCAAACCATCTAATTTTACTTTATTAATACTAATTTAATTACTGGAGCTAATTTCCAATATTAGGAAGAAACAATCATCATTTTTTGGCCATGTAATGAGAAAAGAACAACTTGAATATATTGTAACAACTGGGAAAATTGAGGGACAAAGAGATAGAGGGAAGCAAAGAGAAAAAATAACAGACAGCTTAAGAGAATGGCTTGGCAGAAGGTCAACAACAGAAATGATAAATAGCTGCCGAGATCGAAAGTTGTGGAGAGACATGATCACCTACGCCACTAGGCCCGGTACTTGATGATGATGATGAATACTAATTATTTTATTACATTTACTAATTATCAATTTTTATTCTCTTATAATGTAGTACATCTTCCTTTTGCTTTCATCATTTCATTTCTTATCCCACTTTTTAATTTTTCCTTGATCTACAAGTTCCGCACATTCTCGGTGTATCTCTGGATGCAACTCAATGTTTATCGATGAATGTTTATCTTTATTCCATTGTCCGTTTGATAAGTGAACTTGAAAACAAAGGACAGGAGGTAGGGTTCGATCCCAACTGACAACTTCCGGGTTCATCCAGCCTTAAATGGGTACCAGGTTATTTCTGGGAAAGTAAAGCGGCATGGGTGTAATACCGGCCACATTACCCCAAAAATCATGTGCTGAAGGTCTGTAAAAATTATGGTCACTAACACCATATTTCCTTTGCCTACTTGACGTGACGGGGTTCTTTACTTATTGTCCGTTTGAGTTGGTCTCGTTTTCTGAAGAAGGCAGAATGTAGGCCTGAAACATCAATAATTAATTATTTCAGCTTGAAAAAAAACTTTTCTACCATACCAAAAATTTAACCTCTCCAGCCTGACTGAAGAGCGCAAGAAGCAACACACCCTCCTGCTCACTTTAAAGGGCTCATCGGAAGAAAATACATGTTCACTAAACTCAAAATAGGAACTACCAGCAAGCACACCCTGGATGACATTGCAACAAAACATGTTCTACAGGATTGCCTCCCCAGTACACAGACCTGAGGAAGTCAATGTGACCCACACCCACCTCCATGGAAGAGAAACTCTACGGGGCAACCAAATCACAGACAGCGGTCTTCATAAGAGAGCCCAGAATCCCAGTCTGAATGAGGTCATGATCGCAGAAGAAGAAAAAAGCAGAAGATAACAAGGTAAGATGACTATGTTAACAAAATAGTCGACTTCCTTACCTTTCTTGCATTTTGGCTTTTGAGTAGTTGCCGAAACACCAGACGGATCACCAACAGACGATGGCTTGTCTTCACTGATACTTGCTTGAGAATTTTCATCCATATTTTCCATTTTCGGACTAGAAGTGTCATTCTCATCCTTCATACTACTCATTTCTGGTTTACAATCAGCTTCGGCTTTCACATCCATTTTCTCCTCCTTAGAATCATATTCTTGCTTCAGCACAGACACTGGTTCTGTTTTAATCTCCGATTTCATGGCTGATGTGTTTAGCATGGAAGACATGTTCAATAATGTGGAGTTTGTGGACATGGCTGAGGTGATGGGCGGTAGGGTTAAAGTTGAAGGTGACGCCGCTAAAAGAAGACTAGACAGGTTATGGTTTTCTACTAAACTGGAGTCTTTACAGCCTGTTTCTTGCTTGCTGGTATCATCTAATCCTTGAGAATGGTCATTCTGAAAAGAAAATTTAAACAAATAGGAAATTTCAAAAATTGTCATCTCAAAGCAAGCGCCTGAAAGAAAAACATATGGCTAGACCAGGGAAGTAAACAGATAAGAGAAGGAAAGACAGTAGGCACCAAGTTTCTTACTTTGTGAAGTTCACTCTTCTGTTCAGGTACATTGTAAGCCCTGTGTGACATTTGACAGCACTTGAAGGATGCAAGATAGTTTTTTTTTTTTTTTTTAAATCAGGATAATTCCCTCTGTGCCACCAAACTCAATATCAGGTTATGGCCCATCTCATTCTTAGCACTCATTTGTTATGTGAGTGTGGATGCATTTTGTTGCTAGTTTATGGAAATGTCACAATATCTGTGCCTATTAGGCCTGAAACAATCTTCTGCATAATTAGATTGCTTAACAATTTTTGCCCAACAGACATTTTTTTCTACCTATTCATTTTAACTTTTAGCTGCTAAAAATTCTTTAATATGCAAAGTGCATGCTTGACCTATTTTTCACCATTTTCTGAAAGGACCAGACATAAAGTCTCACTACCTAGATACCAGGAGAAGGCACAGCCACCCACAAGGACACCATGGATTCAAAGTGAAAAAATTCCAACTGCCCATGTGTGGTTCAAATCCAAAACCTTCCTGTCTAGTGGCCAAATTCTTACCTCTAGACAATCCAGCCCCCGAGATTAGGTCCAATTAACATTTCTCCCAATGTTCACGAGTGTGTATAAATGAATTAATAATGGTGTTATTTCTTACCTCTAGACAATCCAGCCCCCGAGATTAGGTCCAATTAACATTTCTCCCAATGTTCACGAGTGTGTATAAATGAATTAATAATGGTGTTATTTCTTACCTCTAGACAATCCAGCCCCCGAGATTAGGTCCAATTAACATTTCTCCCAATGTTCACGAGTGTGTATAAATGAATTAATAATGGTGATATTTATTTTGGATATATAACTATATTAACGGATATATAATTAATAATGATGATGATGTGTTGACAGTGTTAATACGCATGCATGATAGCATAGGGATGTGCCAGAAGAAAATAGGTTTAAATCCCAGTCCTGGCTGATTATTTTCTCTCAATATAAAGAGACAATAACACAGTGAAGGTCATTTTGAAGTGGAAAATACAGGACAATCAATGGTGATGTAAACAAAAACTAAAATGGACTAACAACATCCAGAAATGGTCAGGAGACCCTATGATAGTATGAACCATCAATGCAAGAGACAGAATGAAATGGTCTTCCATGGTACCAACCTCTGATGAAAGATAGTACAAGGTGGTGAAGATTAGTCCAAGAACCACACAAATATCAATGTATCTATCTATTGACCTTTCGGGCCATAGCCGGCCCATAGACCCAGTAGTAGGGTATAGACGCAGATACTCTTTCTCTTATCTAAATTTTTATTTCTAGCAGTTTTCAATCCTAAAGATATTTTATCAAATCTCGCCATTTGTCTCTGTTCTGCGCAAGCAACTCTTATCTCATTGAGGGAGCCGATTCCTGCTGCTCGTCTCTCTGATTTATGTTCTTCTCAGTGTCTCTCTTGGTCGGCCTCTTTTCCTCTTACCTGTTGTTTCCCACATGAGGGCTTACTTTGTTATTCTACACATTCTGTATCAGGTCTATGTTGCACTAACAAAAGTGTTTTTTACGATAGTGGCTTGTTAAACTCTCTGATCAATGGTTCTATACCAAGCGGGAGAAAAACAAATCCTCCAGTTTGGATCCAACTGGAAACTCTCAATGTATCTGGACCATGTTATATTTGTGCCACCTTAGAAGGTCCCCACAAAAAAACTGTATTTATTTGTAATAATTGTTAGTCTATGTACTCATTCAACTGTTCTTTCCTTCCTCAAATACCAACAGTGGTCAGCTCACCTTGCAACATTTTGTAGGGCAGCAACAGATGTCCTCTAGCTCTAGCTTCTAATAATTATCTCTCTGTCTCCACTGTCCTCTACCAGGATGCCTTGGTCTGCCTCTTTTCCATATTTCTTATGAAAGTCCACTGAATGGTTATTCTTGTGATTATTTCTGGATCTCTTCTGAGCATGTGACCTATTCAGTTCCCTGAGGAGCATATATCTTAGAAAAACACTTTCCAAGCCGTCCTGTTTGAAGCCATTCTCTTAAGATTGTTACATGTCTTACTCATTCTCTTCATCTCTCCATCTGAGTCTATGTCCAGTTCTATCTTTATCACTATGTGCATCATCTCCTTTAGAAGCCACTTCTTGTATATTGATTTTATATGGCTACAATATTCTGAGAAATGTTCTTCAACAAGCTGAAACTGATCAACTAGGGGTCACATCAATAATTCTGAACATAAATGAATGCACTATCACAGCAATGGAGACCAGAATAAAATTATCATCAGTACTAATGTAGAGCTAGTGACATATGAAATGAATCCTGGACAATCAGACAAGTTGGAGGCCACAGAATGATGGATTTGTAGAAAAATGTTGAGAATGCTATGGATAGCTAGAGTATTGAGAATACTCTGAAAGAGATGAGAAAAAAAGAAAGATTTCTATAGTACTACCAAATAGAAGGAAACTTTTTATGAGTTAAAGTTGATTAACTGTTAGATGCAAGATGATGAACTTAACTTGTATGTATAACTCACATTGATATCTTTACAAGAAACATGTCCATTCTGTTGAGGTGGTCGAGACATTGCCAGATGGGCTACATGGTTAATGGTTGCTGCAGTATTTGAGTTCCCAAACTGCTGAAGCAGTGACTGTTGAGAGTTGACCATATGGACACCAGTGGGAGCTACAGGGGCATCAAGGGATGTTTGCATACCTCCAATTCGTTGATTATTAACACCTAATGAGTCTGCCATTATGGATATGTGGTTCTGGACGGCTAGCTGCTGTTGGGAAGTAGGCATGATAGAAGACTTGGAAGCCTGCAGGGAGTACATTGTTTGACAAGTTCAGTGATATATTTTAAAACAAATTCATTACAAGTAACTTTTTATATAACAAAAACAAACAACAAATACTCTAAAAAAATTATGGAAGAAATAAAAAGCACCAACAAACAACTAAACCAAATAATTTTCGTCCTACAATCCTGTTATTTTGTAAAATACTTCAGTGCTTCAGGTGCTCTTTATTTTCCCAAACATCTTGAGTTATTTGCGGGTCATCATCACTTCACTCCAAACATGTCCATAGGTGCTCAGATCCCCTCCTCAGCAAATCTCAGTGTCCAGTGACTGATGACTCCAGTTCTGTGTTGGTTGATAATTCTTACAAGCCCACTAAGTTTCTCGTTTCTGGCTGCGCCCGTCTTAACCCCCATCTCTTTCATCTGAAGGAGTGACATGTACTCATGGTTGTTGAAGATCTGTGCCCTTCCCACATCTCAGAGGGCATTGATGATGTTCGCCTGATCCATTGCTTGACCGTCCTCAGCAATAGCACAGCTAGCCAACCTGTCTGCTCTTTCATTTCCCCATATTCCAGCATGTCCTGAGACGTAGACAAAGGAGAACTAAACAAAATGGAGCTGTTTTGTGTGTTGCTCTTGACATCATGTTTAAATCAATACTAAATTTTAAATTCAACTTTACAGCAGCTTCGCATCTCTACGCATCTTGATGCCTTTACCTCCACATCATGTTTAATGTTGTTAAACTTAAAAATATTATGGATTTTGCTATTCTTTTAATCAAGTATTTTTAATTATGACATATGTTGAATTTTATAGGTGGGACATTTTCACACACATGTTTTTTATGTATCATGCATATATATATCACATGTTTGTTTTATATATCATGAGTTTTCTGAATTTGATTCTCTGGTGTTAACCAATACTTGCCTGAGAGTTGAGCTGTTGATGCAGAAGTTGTTGATGTTGTTGCTGTTGGAGGACTGATGTAACAGTGGAGCTAGGCATTAGGTGTCTTGCAGTAGCAGACTGCTGAGGCAGGGAGCGTTTGATGGCATCCAATTGTTGCTGAGATTCTGCGAGAGCTGCTGATACTGTCACCTGAGTGGAAGACATTATGTTTTAGGTATTTGCTGGGAGCAACATATATACTTGATTAGTAAATAATCCTTACTTTGTTCAAGAAATCTGGAGTCAAAAGTATGAATACAAGTCAAGAAGGAAAGTGGTACAGTATCATTTTTGTAGATTTTTCTTTCAGTTTGTACGCGATACATTAAGTTTGTATGTTTTATTTTCTCTAACATTTTATGAAATACAAATAACTGCCATGCTGATCAGATGTGTTGAACTAAAAAAATGTAGATATCAGGCAATAGCAAAAGATATAATTTATTTGTAAAATGTATCTAAATCTGTAGAACCAGCTTTTATCATAAAAATCTTATTTTCCCTCCAATCCAACATTAAATAAAGATCTAATGGCAAATGATGAAATCATGTGATCAACCAAATTAGTGTTAATTTTAAATAAAAATACAAAATATCCAATATATTCTTCTGTTCTCAAATAATTTATCTCTGTAGAAAAATAAACACTGTTTTTAATACAATTTTTTAAAACTATCTACAGTTTAACCCTTAATTACAATTCCCACCTGTGGCACGTTTCGTTACATTCCATAGTACATGATCATCATCAAGTACCGGGCCTGCTGGCGTAGGTGATGTCTTTCCACAACTTTCGATCTCGGCAGCTATTTATCATTTCTGTTGTTGACCTTCTGCCAAGCCATTCTCTTAAGCTGTCTGTTATTTTTTTCTCTTTGCTTCCCTCTATCTCTTCGTCCCTCAATTTTTCCAGTTGTTACAATATATTCCAGTTGTTCTCTTCTTTTAGTACATGATACTAAAACTTAATTGTAACATTAGCACTAAAAATAGTATTTTCTTGAACTTTTGACACACAAATTTAAGTTTACAAATTACACACAAAGGGAACTCAGTTTTCCTGTCTCAGATTGATTTATGACCCAAAATTGACCACTTGGATGGGACATGCTATTTTGTCTATTCAGATGGACGCTGTAAATTTGTCAGTATGTTCGGCTGCAAGCATTAATCACTGAGTTTCCTGAGTCACAAAGAGTTGCTTGATGTCACCAACGACAGAGAAAATTTGCGGTGAGGGGAGTGGGGTTGTTGGTTGATATTATAGGACCTGATGTATTATTAGCTAATGTATTTTTTTTTTAATTTAATAAAATTTGAAATTTAGTTAATGGTTTTTCCATGTTATAGGATTTATCCCACAAAATGGGGGAAAAAAATAATAATCCTATATCATGAAAATAAATTAAACACTCAGTGGTCACCAGAAGTAATAATTAGGAAGGTACACGGAGGGGAGTAATGTTTGAACACAGCAAACTATCAAATTTGGAAGAATTTGTGTTTTGATGCTGCAATTTTACGTCTATAATAATTAAGGGTTAATAGAAGAAAGCAATTTTGGATGAAATAAGACTGAAAAGAACTGAGAATAAGATTGTAGTAATATATATATAGGAGTGTAAAGTAAATGTCAGTAGTTCAATGGCTATTGGACACCTGGGCTGAAAGTGGTCAGTGAACCACATCTGACTGAGTCAAGATAAGAGCAACAGCTGATAAAAGGTCCTACTCTACCTCCCCATGGTGCCCCTGAAACAGACAACCTGTAGAGATTGAAAGAAGGCAATCTAGTACACAAAATGCCATGCTGAAGACAGATTTTGGGCAAGAGAGCAAATATATCCACTTTCTGTAAACCACACTATGCCCACCTAACATCCTTTTAAGTGTGGATGTTGTAGAGGAGTGGTCATGTGACAAACAAGGCAGAAGATGGTTAGTGGATGTTGTAGAGGAGTCATGTGACAAACAAGGCAGAAGATGGTTAGTGGATGTTGTAGAGGAGTCATGTGACAAACAAGGCAGAAGATGGTTAGTGGATGTTGTAGAGTAGTCATCTGACAAACAAGGCAGAAGATGGTTAGTGGATGTTGTAGAGGAGTCATGTGACAAACAAGGCAGAAGATGGTTAGTGGATGTTGTAGAGGAGTCATCTGACAAACAAGGCAGAAGATGGTCAGTGGATGTTGTAGAGTAGTCATGTGACAAACAAGGCAGAAAGATGGTTAGTGGATGTTGTAGAGTAGTAGTCATATGACAAACAAGGCAGAAGATGGTTAGTGGATGTTAAGTATGTATTCTTAACCCGTTGTCCCTCAATGTACAAAGATAGACTGTTTTTGACTTGTCTCGTTACACTGAATTATAGATAAAGTTTTACTGAATCTTTTTCTTCTTCCTTTCAACTCCCAGTGGAGCATATGTCTTCAACAAACACTTTCCAAGCCATTCTGTTCCCTGCCATACTTTTAAGATCAATCCATATCTTCCCAATCATCTTCATTTCAGCTTCCATCTGTCTTCTCCAAGAATATTTTGGTCTTCCTCTTTGTCTTTCCTATAGGAATTCCAAAAAAGGGCCAGTCTTGTAATACTCTCAGTTGGCTTCCGCTGTGTGTGTACTATCCAGTGCCATCATGTTCAATGTACTTCTTTGTCTACTGTTATTTCACTGGTAAAAATAAAGTAAAGGTTCTCTCCATGCCTTGCTAGGCGTATGGGGAATACAATGTTAGTGACCATATTTTTCTATAACTGTGGCACATTTTTGGGTGATGTGGTCGGTATCGCGCCAGACCGCTTTTACTTCCCGAAAAATCTCAGGTACCCATTTTTAGAGGTTGGGTGAACCCAGAAGCCTTGTCAATCAAAAAAAAAATCTGTCACTGCTTGGGATCGAACCCAGATTTCACTGGTACTTTTCCATAATTCAATGTTAGTGATTTTGTCCTGCCATTTCCGTCCTTTTATTTTTACTGACAGTGCTTGCTAGGAAATCTTCAGCACCATTTTTCAATAGCTTTTTAAACTCATAAATTGTGTTTTATTGTGTAGTGGAGGGTTGCTATAGCTCTATAGTGAGAATGAAAAGGGTTAAGACATAGTTAATGTTGTACCAACCTGTCCTGGAGGAGGAGGTGTCCCTCTAATCTGATTCCACTTCAAGGGCATGGACAGACCTGCAGGTGACTGTTGTTGCTGCTGCTGCTGCTGGGGTTGGGGTGGCTGTTGGTGTATGTTGTTAATGTCATTCAAAATAGTGTTACCCAGCTGGCCACTGGTTGGACCATCTGTTGAAATATCATTAAGAGGACAAAGGACATTTTAGTGATATACTATAATTAGTAAAACTATGTAACTAAAAAGAACATATATATGTATAATAGTTCTTAAGTCTATGTTATGTTAGGATCATCATCAATGCATTCCAAACATGTCTATAGGTGGTCCGGTCTTCTCTTTGAAATACCGAGAAACTCCAGGCACTGCATGCATGGACACCGTTGCAAAGACTGGGATCTTTCTAGCATGGGTAGATTTTTTTCCTTACCAATTTTGCACTAGCAGATGCCATTATGACCTACTCTTTTAACTACCAAGGGTTCTTCAACACGCACAACAGCACATGGGACGTCCTGTTTTTCACTGTTATCCGAAAGGGCTAGAAATTGGATCCTACAACCCAGAAACAAGGAGAAAGAAAAGCCACTAAGAAACGGATTAGATTTTTAACTCTCACCATTTATGCTGAGATTCAAACCAGTGAGCTTTTATCCAAAGGGCCAACATTTTACCTTTAGACCATCCAGCTCCCTTCACATGTTTGATGTGCAGAACAATCACCAGAGTATATGTCAGCAAACTTGATTAGAAAGTAAACAAGAAGCAGAAAGACCTCATAAGACACTGAAAGGAAGAAATGAAAGTAAAATATATCCTATAAGACTGCCTTTAGTGCACAGACTTGAGGAGAAAAAAAGGAAGAGAAAATTTGGTTATGGAAAGCCCTGGTATCACTGCAAACAAATTAAAAATCCATAATTGCTCAACCGCCCATGCCAGCGTAATCATCCGAATTAATATCTCATCTCCCAAACAAAGAAAGGTAACTGTGGTCCCCATCGTGGTAGTCTCAGCACATGCCAAAAGACATAAGGCGAAACCACGTAGAAAGTGAACACAGCCAACTGTTCCCTGTCATACGATATCATCATTCATCGTAAACAATTGAAATATCAAAACAAATCAAAACGGATGTGACACACAGCTCACGGTGTGCACAGAGCACTTAACTCAGTAGCTCCTGATGCAACAATCAAGACTTGCAATATGAGGAAATTGCAACAAGGAACACTTTTCATGCATAGCCTTCAATGGTTCAGGAAGAGAAAATGATTAGCAGAAGTGAAACCTTAAAATAGACAATATTCGTGTTGTGTTCTTCATAAACAAATTCTCAACCCTAATTCAAATGAAGGTTGATCACTGTATAAAAGAAGAATACTTATGAAAGACAATTCGACCTATTCTTCCATCCAACTTTACCTATTCTTCTTTACATACACATTTCAAAGGCTTTCATTCTCTGTTCTATTTTCTTGTCTAATGTCCATGTTTCTGCACCATATAGAAATGTTGAGAAGACATAACATTTTGCTATTCTTAGCTTTAGCAATAGCGTTATTTGTTTTGATAGCTTATCCAGTTTTATTCTGAGTGCATGTCTTTAAGGACCAATCTACACTTAAAAAAAAAATAATCTACATAATCAAT
The DNA here is from genome assembly GCA_032433765.1 of Megaustenia siamemsis. Lineage (NCBI taxonomy): Eukaryota > Metazoa > Mollusca > Gastropoda > Stylommatophora > Ariophantidae > Megaustenia > Megaustenia siamemsis. The sequence continues at coordinate 27,781,440 of JAVIAB010000102.1, read as the reverse complement.
TCTATATGCATACTTTTTAAAAATTACTCCACCTAACATTGAATGCATAAGATACATGCTTAAAAAAAAATAAAATAAAAATAAATAACCATACTTTGTGTCACAGGTCGAATCTGTGCAGGTATGCTTCCAACAGTTGTTCCCCCTTGAGCATTTGATGGTGGCAGCGCTCCCCTTGTTCTCTGGATCCTTTTTTCTTCAAGCTCCTTCTGAATTTTATAAATCTTCTCTGCCAACAGATGATAGTATTCACCCTACGAAGTAGAAACCCAAATTATTATGATAAAGGCAACTGTTGTACAAGATAAATAACAAAAAATAGTCAAGTTACACAGCTTCAAAGAAATCTTCTTTTAGGGAATTAGTAACAGTAAATCCAAGAGACTTCACATAAACTAATTTTACAAACACCAAAAATAGTTGTATTAAACAAATTTCACATAAGCTACTATAACAGAATAATAAATAATCTTAGCAATTTGGCAGACCTCGCATAATCAGTTTTTTTTATAGCTAGAGTTAAAAAATAAATGACAGTAAAGAATGCCTCACATATACTGTTTATAACCTGACCACACAAAAAATACAGCAGGCCACACATTAGACTTAGAGATATATATATATAAATAAAGAAAAGTCAGAATAAAATTAGCAGATCTCACATAATTCTCTTATAGCAAGATTTTTTAAAAAATTATAATTAAGTAAATCTAGCAGGGCTGACATAAACCTTTCTATAGCAATATAGAGAAAGAAAAATCATAGTAATCCAGCAGGGCCCACATAAACCTTTAATAGCAAGATAAGAGAAAGAAAAATCACAGTAATCTAGCAGGGCTCACATAAACCTTTCTATAGCAAGATTAGAGAAAGAAAAATTACAGTAATCTAGCAGTGCTCACATAAACCTTTCTATAGCAAGATAAGAGAAAGAAAAACCACAGTAATATAGCAGGGCTCACATAAACCTTTCTATAGCAAGACAAGAGAAAGAAAAATTACAGTAATCTAGCAGGGCTCACATAAACCTTTCTATAGCAATATAGAGAAAGAAAAACCACAGTAATCTAGCAGTGCTCACATGCACTTATTTAATAAAATAAAAAAAAGTAAAAATCACAGCAAATCAAACAGACATCATGTAATTTTTTGTTTTATACGTGTGTAAACTTAAAGGCCTTGCACAAGTCTCATAAAGCAACAACAACTTAAGTAATTTAAGATTAAATGAACTGGAAGGATTATAAAGTTCGGAGAAAGAAACAATTTTACCCTATTGTTTGCTGTTTCGTACATGTCGCCTTCCACTTTTCTGGCATAAGCCACAAGGTTTTTCATGCGGCTGTCACGCAGTGCAGCTGGGTCAGGTGTTGGGAAAATTGCTTGCACTCTGCAAATGATAAATAATTTGTACAATTTCATCCACAGAGTGGATTGTTTCCACTCAATCTACAAAATAAAATCAAAACCAATAAACTCACTCACATCACCAACTGTATTTCACAAACTTATTCTCATTACCGAATTAAGCCCACTTTTATTCACTCCCCCCCCCCCCCCCCCCCGTTTCATGAATCATCATTATCACCACTACCTTTACCACCTATCTCCCTTGTTAGCTCATGTGCTCCGTTAATCCAAAATTAATCTTTATTTGGGCCCTCAAAACTCACATTCCTTCTTAAATCTTGACTTCATCTGACTCACTTCATTGTCTGTATAACTATTGCATCATTCTCCATCAATTGAAACTCATAATCCCTTCAAAAGAAGAAAAACAATAGAAACAAGAAAAAAAGAGTTTGTAAATGTTATGTAGAGACAGTCTTAACATATGGATGTGAATCATCATGGACAATAGGACAATAGACAAGAAAATCACTAGAGTCTGTAGAAATGTAGTTTTACAAAAGAATGTTGAGAATACCATCGACAGCTAAGAAGAGTAATGTAAATGTTCTGAAAGAGGTCAAAGCAAAAAGACTGCTAATTTCCAATTTTAGGTAGAAAGAATCATTTTTTGGCGAATGAGAAGGGAACAGCTGAGATATATTGTGTCAACTGGGGAAAATGAGGGACGAAGAGAAGAGGGAAGCAAAGAGAAGAGAAAAGATACCAGACAGCTTAAGAGAATGGCTTAGCAGGAGGTCAACAATAGAAATGATAAATAACTGTCGAGATCGAAAGTTGTGGAGGGACATGATCACCTACATCAGCAGGCACGGTACTTGATGATGATGAATCCCTTTGGTCTTTAAACCAATTATAATCCACTTAACCTTGTCTATACAATCTATCTATTGTCCTCTCAAGCCAAAGATGGCACATAGGGCAGATATTATAGACACTTTATATCAGACAATCTTTATTATCAAGCATCAGACCTTGCACAGGACCCCCAATGTATCTATTGCATCACGACCCTGTTCTGGGCAAGATGTTCAATTTCGGCAAGAGAGCTGATGCCTGCTGTTGTTGCTTCATCCCCCCAGTGTTCTTTTTAGTGTTTCTCTAAGTTAGTCTCTTTTTACTTTTGCCCTCTGGTTCCCATTTGAGGGGAACTGCTTTCAGATTCTCTTCTTGTCTTTTCTCATCACATGGCCAACATTTACCATATAGACTCACCTTAATGACCCACACTACACACCCACCTCCCCCAATAACTATATAAAACTGCTCACAACAGGTGTCTTCCACAATTGACACTCATTATCTGTTTGGTCTTTAAGCTAATTCTAGGCCATTTATCCTTATAAATTCACCTCAACCACTTACCACCATACACGATTACCTTCATTTGCCACTAAACTAAGACTCATCAACACTATATACTCACTCACAACCACTGACATCCTCCACAAACTGACGCTCATCTCACTGGTCTCTAAACTAACTCTAATCCCTTTAACCTTATAAACTCACCTACCACAATGTACTGCCCCTTCTGCCGTTAGTAAACTCACTCACAACCACTGACACCCTCCACAAACTGACACTTATCATCCTTGGGCCTCTGTCTTCCTTACATTTCAATACATCTTCACTTTCACACCGCTTCCCACCCAAAAAAAATAAATAAAATGTAAAAAAAAAAAAAAAAACCGAGCACCCCATTAAACATATATTTAGTACAATGCCAAGTGACCGCCCTCCTCACTTTCAACCTATATAAACTCACTCTCTGACCTTCATAAATACACAAATACCATGTATAAACTCACACTCTGACCTTCATAAATACACAAATGACATGTATAAACTCACACTCTGACCTTCATAAATACACAAATGACATGTATAAATACACAAATGACATGAAATGTACTAAATAAACTGTGTATTCAAGACTTACAGTTTATGAACAAGGTGGTTTCTCAGATCCTGGGTGACCTGAGCATGCCAATCTTTCCTGTTACTAGCAGGAAGTGACTTGACTATATCTGGGGCATTGCCCATAGCTGCAGCCTGCGCTGTGGATGTTGCTAACTGGCTCCCACTCTGGGGTTGTATGGGCTGAGATCCTTGGTTCGTTGGCACACTACATAAAAGGTTACTCATCTGTGGGGCCGTGCCTGCCTGGTTAGGTAAAACCTTCTGGCCTTGATTGGGGAGACTTGCTTTATTTATTTGCACTGAAAGAATTTTAGCATACATGATGTTAACAAAGTCTGCTAATGAAATTAATTGTATTTTCACAACCACAAAGAAGAGACAAATAATTAAAATTATGGCTGAGTGGTTAGAGCAGTCTTTATTAAATATGGGAGCCGCGATAGCTCAGTGGTTAGTGAACTGGACTACAAAGGACAAGGGGTAGGCTTCGATCCCAACCGATGGCTTCCGGGTTCACCCAGCCTTTAATGGGTACTGGATTTTTTTCTGGGAGAGTGAAGCGGCACGGGCGTAATACCGACCACATTACCCTAAAACTCATGTGCCAAAGGTCTGTAAAATCTATGGTCACTAACACCATATTCCCTATACGCCACTTGGCGTGACGGGGGTACTTTCCCCTTTTTTTTTTATTATTAAATATACCAGTTTTGGTATTCAACCCAACATATGAATGGGACAGAATATTTTTCTGGAAAGAATGGTGTGCTTGTATTATACAGACCGTATGACATATAAAACGTGTAACATTGGTCTTTTAAAAATATAGATTCTAACACCATATTCCCTATATACTTCCAAATCAGGGAAGGAAATTTTACTTTAAAACAGAAAGGAAAAAAATGACAGATTGTCCAATGAGATGAATTGAAGTGAAGAAAAACAAAGACTGAAGGACCCTATTTAAAAGTCATTTTGGAAGGGAATGTACAAGGTAGATAAGACAGAGGCAGACAGACTAAAGTGGACTAATAACATTAAAAGATGGGCAGATGAACCTATGACATGCAACATGAAGATAAGAGACAGGGTAAAATGGTGCTCTATGCTAGCCAACCTTTACTAAATGATGAAGGACAGAGAAGCAATATAGTAATAATTAATAACAATTAAAAGTGAACTCAAACAAATATGATCTGACAAAAAAGCACAGTAGAAAGGAATTGAGGCCAGGCACCACAAATACATCTTGTTTACTCTGTGGTCGGATCTGTCTATCTAATATTGGCAGATTCAGCCACTAGAGAAACTATTCAGTAAAACAACATCCTGTATAAGACACAAATATTTTGTCAAATGCCTGACTAATCATTATTGCTTGCTATTAACCATCTGTCAAGATGTCAAAGGCCATTTAGGGTGATATCTGCTGATACAGAAGGCCCAGTAGTTCACTGGCCGCTAGTATGGACATTACCCAACAAAAACCAGGAAACCACAACAGCAAATGCAGCTTGGCACATCAATTAGTAGTGTTGTAAAGTGATCTTCATTGTGCTCATGTACAGGGCATATTATAGCAAGTTCTAATATCACAGAATGTGACAAATTTATTTTCGGATCAACATGACTGTGATTTACCCAGTCATTGAAAATGGGTACCGTTTTATTTGGGAAAGATGGAATGTGATACTGGTCACATCCCTCATAAATATGCAGCTAGTTACTTAAAAATATAAGCACTAATACCACATTCCCCATACAGCAGCAAGATGTGGTACCTCTGACTGACACTGGCTTGATCTATGAGCTAACAGTTCATGCTGAGCCTGTGGCATTAAACTCAACTTAACTCCCTTCATTAGACATAACCTCAATGCAAAAATAGCTGTACTTAAATTGTACCGTGATGTCCAGTTTTTGGCTTTTCTTGCTATGTTTAATTTTAGGGAAAGTTTTACATGAAAAAAAAACAAGGAAAATGGACATGGAAAATACAAGATAATAGAGGTAGAGGCAGACCAAGACTAAGATGGATGAGTAACTTCAAAAAATGGACAAATCAGCCTATGGTAATCTGCACCATCAGAGCAAGAGACAGCGGAATGGTGCTTCATGGTAGCCAACCTTCAATGCGGAGACGGCACTCAAGAAGGAACAAGAATTTACATGACACCAGCTACTAGGAAGTCTTCAATGTGAATGTACACTAAATTTGCTGATGTTTTCCAATATATTCACAAGAAATGGTGGATTCTAACATTTTCAAATTTGTTTGAAAATCATTGCCGAAACCCAATCATCAGATATTCTTGTTTTTTAACTTTTAAGATGAAATTAGGTCATAGGACTTTGATGATTTTCCCCAAAATGATGCAGAATGTGATTTAGAAATAGGTTTCATTCAATTTAAAAGTGTTATAGTCTGATCATCATCAAGTACCAGGCCTGCTGTCATAGGTGATCATATCTCTCCACAACTTTCAATCTCTATAGTTATTTATCATTTCTGCTGTTGACCTTCTGCCAAGACATTCTCTTAAGCTGTCTGGTATCTTTTCTCTTTGCTTCCCTCTATTTCTTCGTCCCTCAATTTTCCCAGTTGTTACAATATATTCCAGCTGTTCTCTTCTCATTACATGGCCAAAAAATTATGATTGTTTCTTCATAATATTGGAAATTAGCTCTCTTTTTGCTTTGGCCTCTTTCAGAATGTTTTCATTACTCTTCTTAGCAGTCCATTGTATTCTCAACATTCTTCTGTAAAACCACATTTCTAAAGACTCCAGTGATTTTCTTAACTTTTGCCAATTGTCCATGATTCACATCCATATGTTAAGCCTGATACTGCTTCAATTTCTTGTGATGGACTTGTTTTTTTTCTAAATTGGACAAACTTTAGATTATTTTTTTTTATGCGAGGGCTGCCTTTTCTTCGCACAAATGTGTTTTTTTTTTTTGTCAACTAAGTATATGCTTCAAAGTAAACATACTAACGCTTACCTATCAATAAAAATCTTTGTTATCAAACTTTTATGCAATTCTCATTTTAATTGAAAAATGTTAAGTTTACTATTCAAACGCTTTTTTTTTTTCAAATATCTTTTTAAAGTGAATATGTTACATTACATCGCGTAGTTGCGGGTAGTATACCTTTTATGGAAATAAATGGGTTAAAGCTATGCACAATAACATACCATCATTTGGCAGAGCATTCATCTGGGGATGAACATGAGGTGAGGAATTATGCTGCGTTGGTGTCTGGTTATACTGCAGGCCTAGAGACTCAAAGGCTCGCTTCATGGTGACTGGGTCAGTCACATTGGATGCTTGAGAGTTGGTGGCTGGCATGGTGGAGTTTTGATTCACATTTTGCTGTCCAGTTGTGTTGCGCTTATCTGCAATCTTTAAAGGTAAGCAAACTGGGCAATCCACTCGTGTGCAATTTTTCCAGTGAGTGATGATCTGACGGGAGGAGGCACAGTGAGCCACTGGTAAAGAAATTGAAAATATATACAATTATAATCAAACTGATCACAAAAATGTGTTTATACACAAATTTAGTTACAATTACAACTCATAAAAAAAAATATATGATATCTGTGAGTTATTAGAAACAAAGTTAATGTGACATATATAAATGGTATACAACAAGGATTACGATGGTCCAAAGTTCAAATCTCGCCCTAACCTGAGGGAATTTTCCTCTTGAAATCCAAGATCTTTTTTTCGTGGCTTTGTCCGGCCATCATGGTCTCTGGGCAGTGAGATTTTACACCCAGCCCTCTTGGGAAACAGAGAAAAACAGGAGGTCCTGTGTGCACTTTGCACACATTAAAGAACCCATTGCATTTAAAAACTGAAAAGGGTTGGTCAAAAACGGCCATAGTCCAGCCAAAAATGATTAAATTACAAATCTATTCATGTCAAAGATAGATGTGTCAGGACAAAAGATGCAGGTTACATGGCTTTGCAGTAAACCAGCAGCACAACTATTCACTAAACAGGTGAACAAGAAGTGGGAATAAAAGTAAATGGGCAAGACAGCTAAAATATCAGCAATAAACAGCTATGGAGGAATGGCGGCTGGTTTGAGCACCAAGATCAGTTGTATATTCTTCAACCTTGGCAGACAAGAATTTTCTTTAGGGAGAAAAAAAAAAAAAGAAAAAGAGAAAAGAAAAAATACTGAACATATTCCTACCATCACATGCCTTTCCCTTGTTACAGGTGGTCATATGATTCAACACATTCTTCATAGTGCGACAGTAAGGCAACTTGCAGTCCTGATCACCATTTGCTTGCTCCCTTCTCTGACACTTGTGAGCATGCAGAAGCAACACTAGCTGCTGTTGGATAAGTTTACTTTTGTCAGGATCAGCTGATGCCTGCCTGGGTGCTGATGTTCCAATGCCAGCTGGTTGTCCTGGCTGTAAAAGATAACAGTTTTATTGTTAAAAACAGTTACAAGGCATAATGAGAGGTAAGGTGTAGAATAGCTAAGCAAAAGGATGTATTCAGAAGAATGAGAAAAATATACAACCATTTCTGGCAATGGAGATAATAAAAAAGAGCTCTTAAGTGATATGTGTTGTTGCAAGTGTTGACATATGGAAATATATCCTGATCAAGATCGCACAAAGAAAACTAGACAAAAACAAATTAAACAGGGGGGGGGGGGTTGTCTTTGAAGGATACAAATGAGAATTGCAGATAACTGTTGGGAATACCATGGACAGCTAAAAAGAGTAATGAGGATGTTCTAAAAGTGGCCAAAACATCAAGAAAGAAATATTTAGAGTATAGCTCATTTTATCACTTTATGGTACAAAATATATAATTCCCAAATCACAAATGTATCTTTCTTTCTTTCTGTGCTCAGCTTTTCCTATATTCAGAAAACTGCAAGTGAAAAACATGTTTTTCAGTTTGTTTTTCTATATTTTTGTCTTTAGACCACATCTTATGTCTTTTCACAGCTCAAAATCTGTTAGCATGTGTTCTGGAGTTTCAGAGATTGTGAGGATCCATTTGAGATAACCAATATAGGATTACAATTATTTCCAATGTAAATTGTATCTGCACTGACCTATTCTAGGTCTGAGTATAGGTGATGTATTGTCTAAAATAGTATCACAAATGTAATCTTTACCATCTTGAGTGTATCAAAGAAATGTGTCTATAAAAGTAACATTAGTGTCAACTCTCATGAAACCCATATGATCACATAGTGAATAGTCTTTGAAGGGAAAGTGAATTTATCAAAAAAGAAACTGAATCAGAATTAATCAATACTCAGATGAAATCTGGTTTCTGCTGCTTGCTGATCTATTTATACATTTAATACCAAATTCTTGCACTCTGAGACTTATATTCTGGTCAAATATACCTTCTGGTGCTTGCTGGTTACAAACACTCACATACATCTATTTATACATTTAATACCAAATTCTTGCACTCTGAGATTTATATTCTGGTCAAATATACCTTCTTCTGGTGCTGAAGCCAACATGAGCAGATTATGATATTCATACTTAGAACAGGCCACTGTGAGCATACCCGCACAAGACTGAGGTGACTTTGCAAAATGTGACTATGGCACAAGCATCCATACAAACTCCAGAACATATTACAACAGCACTGTCAACACATTAAAAACACAAATATGGCCCACAGAAACAACAGTGCATGACAAGTTATGGTGAAATGGTGAAAATCTCAAATCCACAGTTTTGTTCATAACTCATGCTGGTCTAACTATCTAGTCACATAGCAATAGCTGATGAAAAAGAACAGGGTGAAAGAGAAAAACAAATATTTTTTTCTAATGTGTTTACCCAATCAATTGCTAAAACCATTTGTATAAAGTAACTAAGAATCTTTCTGTCTACCCTGAATATAATGAGACCAGTTCTATTGGACATGAATCATTAACTGGTTGCTACTTACCCTAACCATCTGAGCTTGAGTTGGCTGCTGCATGTTCATATTGGGGTGTCCTGAAATTCCCTGATGACCCTGCATTTGTGCCATCCCAGTATTTGCCACCATTCCAGTTTGCTGCATTTGCATGGCTGTAGTTTGATTCACATTGTTTGCCATACTGCGCATTTGCCCCATGTTGCCTGCAAAGCTACTAGGACCATTTAGCATTTGATTTTGCAGCTGTTGGCCCATATTGAGGCCTCCCACACCTCCAATCATCTGTTGATTCCCCATCTGTTTCATCCCCATGTTGTTAGCTAAACCTCCCATTATTCCTGCATTTGCTCCTGAGATTGTGTAAGAATTGCTGATAAGATTATCATTCACTCCCATGTGTGATGATGTGGGTACTTTACTCATACTTGCTAATGTAGCAGCTAAATTGTTAGCCATTGGATTTTTCCCTATTCCCATGCTCATCATACCCATTCCCTGGCCTCTATTTGCCTGCAGGCCAGTGACGCTGTTAAGAGACATAGACATTGATGTCTGGGAGTTTGGGACAGTTCTTGAGAGCAGCTGTGACAATGATCCCCCCATACCATTGTCTTGGCTACCCTGTGATGCTTGGGCATCAACAGATGATCCCTGAAGCCCATCAAGGTCATCAGGCAGGTCATTAACAATACCTTCAAAGTTGAGGTTTGAAAAGTTGAATTCTGTGGAAGGGAACAAATAATTATTACATACAATCAAATGTTTGGTTAACAAATTTACATTTGATTACATTATTCAAAATTAATATGATCTACAGAATTATTACTTCTGTGGGCAAAGAATGGGGAAACAGTAATGGAAGAAAAACCTAGAAATGTTGCAGAGAATGTGGACAAAAGTAATAGAATAAAAGAGACCAGAAATTTTGCAGAGAATGACAATGCAGCAGTGCTCTTGAATGGGTCGGTGGTGCAAGGCAAAGAAAAAAATATATCAGGAATGCAATTCACTGAGAGTGAAAGGTAGAAATGCTGCTGGAGACATGAAGTATGAGGGTACACATCAGACATCCAGACAGTTATCTGACACTTCTGTTTTAACCATCAAACATCAGAAAGAAACAATCAACATTTTTCGGGCACATCATGAGAAGAGGAAAGTTGGAATACTTGGTTACAACTGGCAAAATAAAAGGAAAGAGAGATCGTGGACGACAAAGATAGAAAATAGTAGATGGCTTGGTGTGATGGCATGGAAAGCAGTCAACAACAGAACTGATACGATGCACTGTAGATAGAAGATTGTGGATGGACATGATCACCTACACCAACTGGTATGGCACATGATGATGTAATGGTGTCAGAATTCCATAAAATAAATGGTTACAATATACAAGTTGTCAGCATACATGAAGGCCATAAAACTTCAGAAACTAGAGTGAATTCGTGGCCTTAAACATAAAGTCCAAGACAATTAATGGGTAAGTGTGATAACTCTAACAACAGATATGAGTTACTAGAGGTATTAGCTGCTGCATGCCTATTAGAAGATGTGGAATGTAAGTGATAAATCTATAGCGCTCAGACTGCAGGTATTTAAAATAGAAAATATGGAACAAAATGAATTAGTAAATGCTAAGGTGTATGTAATTGGGAATCAGTATGCACACCCATCATTGTCTGCTAAACAGCATTGAGCACTTTTATTGAGCAAGTTTATCCAGCAAGCAATGATGTTGATTTTTCATCATAATGTCTGCCCTCTTCATGCCTTCAGGTATATAAGATCACCACTACTGTCTCTCTTCAGTTAAACTTTCATGCCCACTCCATGTGAAGCCGTTCTTCTCCAGCTCTCTCTCAATCATTTACCCAAATTCCCTTTTGATCTTCATCATATTCTCTTGCCATCTGGAGTGAAGGGTTACTCTTGGGACAGTTGTCTAGAGCAGTCTGAGAACATGGTCTGTCAAGAACTATCATTATAATCAACTTTTATGTGTATTTAGTAACATTATTTTTACAGCAAGGACTTGTTTGTAAAATATGTTATAAACAAGTTTACCAACAGTAATTATACACAATCACCATCCCAAAATTGTGCTACTAATGTCAGACCTGACCTGTAGAACAATAATGAAAATTACTATCTATCTATTGACCTTTCGAGCCATTGCCGGCCCATAGGGAGTAGACCAAGATACTCCTCTTATCTTAATTTTTGTTCTAGCAGTTTTCAATTCTTTTAAAGATATTTTATCAAATCTCGCCATTTGTCTCTGTTCTGTGCAAGCAGCTCTATCTCATTGAGGGAGCCGAATCCTGCTGCTCTTGCCTCTCTCATCAATGTTCTTCTCAGTGTCTCTCTGGGTCTTCCTCTTTTTCTCTTACCTGTTGTTTCCCACATGAGGGCTTGCTTTGTTATTCGGTTATTATCTCTTCTCATTACATGTCCAACATATGACCATCGCCTTTTCTTTATTACTGAAGATATTAGTGGTTGATTGCCGATTTCTCTAATTTCCTCGTTTGTTTTGAATTCATTCCATGCTATACCAAGTATTTTCCATAGACATTTATTTTCGAATGCGTTCAACTTTATTTCTATATCTATTAAAATTACTACTGAGATGAAATGTGTTAAAACGATGACAGGTAACAGCCTGAGAGGTAAGATCAGAAATGAAAAACTGATAAAAAAAAAGCTTGGAATAATTCCAAGCTAAAGAATATATAAAGAAACAGATAAAATGGTTTCACCATGTAATAAGACAGAAAGTAAAAAAAAAAAAACAGAACACATCAAGCCTTTAATAAACATTGCCACCAAGAACACCAGATTCAAGGGCTGACCACAAAAAAGAGATTGATAGAATATTAGAAACACTAGGAATCATAACAGCAACAGAGTTCAACAGAAGAGCGAAAGATAGCAAATTATATCTCCCCTCGACGCTGAAAGGTAAATGAGGAAGGAAAAGAGGAATAGTGACTGAAGAATAAATTTTTTTCAGTATGATTTACATATAAACACACAAACATTCACAATTAATGAAACAGATAAATATGCAAATGTAGCCATACTGTAGGTTAAAGGTATTAGTAGTACAGTACTAGACGCTGCATTTGGCGATGGGTTGGAAGGGCCAGTACTTTGTCTTGATGTTATTATCTTTTAACTTGGCCTAGAAGTGGTCAGCCAAATCATAGTTGACTGCTTGCGAACAATGAACCACTACTGATCAAGACATTACTATACCTCCATGCAGTGAGCCAGGAAACAGACCAGCCAGTCTAACCAAGTAAATATGGAGTGAAGAGGGAAAGCAACACCGTACCAAAGATGCCTTGTTGAAGCTGGATGTTCTGGGACTCATTGTATCATTAAACTGTGACATCATCTTGCGTCATCTTCACATCAAAGTTTGGCTACCAGAGAGCACGATTTCAGTCTGTTTCTTGCATGGTACACACTAGCACACATTCCCTTGTATATCTCCTGATCCTATCAATCTACTTTAGTCTATTTACCTCTAAATCGTGTACTTAATATTTTCCCTTCCAAAATCACGTTCAATAAGTTACTACATCTAAGAGTTCAATTTTATGTGTTTGACAACTTCATGATTCCTTATATAAAATACCAACAAACCTTGAAATCCTGAATCTTGCCTTAGTTATTCATATTATAAAAAATTATTGTGTACTTTAGTAAGGCTTATCATGCTTTCTATCCGTTGTCATTTCGAGCCAGACGTTAATTGGTGTAGAAATTCTATACTCTATATCCAACAATCTTTGTTATCGGGTGTCAGACCTTGCACCAGGACCTGTATTGAATTCACCACACATTCCTGTTCTTGAAGATTTGCTGTCTCATGTTGTTATTTTTAGTTCCTCTTTTTCATTTACCCCCTGGTTCCCATTAGACTGTACTCCTAACAATAATGTAGCCTCAATGCATAAAAGAGAGCAATTGTGATGTGTGTGCAAAAGTGAGAGACAGAATTTTGATGTAAGACATGGAACTTCTGTTCGATGTTTTTTTTCTGTTCCATTAAGAAAGAGTTTGGAGGGCTGTGATGGTGTCAAAATGGGTGGCTAGGATGAGTGGTTAGCACACAAATAGGACTTTAGAAATTGGAAACTATAATGCTGCTGCATTGTTCTGGTCATGTAGAAGCTCATTACAGCAAAATAGTTAATAGGTGACAATTCTAAAGAAGGTAATTTAACACTGAAGTACTGGGTCTGTGTCATGAAGCAAAAAGCCAGGATGGGATTTCTCAGCTAAACTAGAGGAGAATCAATGAAGAGCAGAACAGAGCTTAATCTGCAACAACCTCTTTAAGAACAGAGATTCAATTACTGCTGCAACAACCTCTATAAGAAAAGAGATTCAATTATTGCTGCAACAACCTCTATAAGAACAGAGATTCAATTACTGCAGCAACAACCTCTATAAGAACAGAGATTCAGTTACTGCTGCAACAACCTCTATAAGAAAAGAGATTCAATTATTGCTGCAACAACCTCTATAAGAACAGAGATTCAATTACTGCAGCAACAACCTCTATAAGAACAGAGATTCAGCTACTGCTGCAACAACCTCTATAAGAACAGAGATTCAGCTACTGCTGCAACAACCTCTATAAGAACAGAGATTCAATTACTGCTGCAACAACCTCTATAAGAACAGAGATTCAGTTACTGCTGCCCTCATATGGGTTTCAAAGAAACTGTTGAATGATATAATTATTGTGACCATTACTCAATAGTTTAGAAGATAGAAAACTTAACGTCTTTTGTATGAGTAGATGATATAAATACAAGGCTAAAACCTGACAAAACTAGTGTGGATATAAGAGCAAGTGTTTGGTGTAACATACACTCCTACAAGGTAAAGCGGCAGCTTTACAAAAAATAGAAACACAACAAAATACTGATGTTTCGACCGACAAGCTGCCTTCTTCAAAGAAGCAGCATTAAAGCAGTACTGCAATTATTGACCTCTTCCCTAGTGTAGACATACTGTTTAGGTCACATTGAGGTTTGTGGCAACGAAATAACAGATGAGTTGGCCTCTAGTGCACATGTGGTGCAGGATAATAATCCTTTTCATATCTTAACCCTGGGGGTTGTTGGGGCACCACTTACAGATGTCATCAAACTTTTCCATGTATCACCATCTTTTGTCATTCTTTTGGAATCTGCAAAGTCAAGGACTGTCCATACTTTGATGTTATCTTCTAATCTCTTTCTTTGTCTGTCACTCCTTCTCTCTCCTTTCACATACCCTTACAGAATGGTATTTTGCAGGTCAGATGATAGAAATAATGGACAGGCATAAAAGTCTCTCTTCCCAGAGAGACACTGAGAAGACCATTGATGAGAGAGGCATGAGCAGCAGGAATCGGCTCCCTCAATGAGATAGAGCTGCTTGCACAGAACAGAGACAAATGGCGAGATTTGATAAAATATCTTTAAAAGAATTGAAAACTGCTAGAACAAAAATTCAGATGAGAGAAGGAGTATCTTGGTCTACGCCCTATGGGCCGGCTACGGCTCGAAAGGTCAATAGATGAGTAAAAGTGATGACTCGAAGACTCTCAATGTTTGTTATCAATTAACATGGTCATTAGTAAAGGCGTGGTCATGAGACTGCAATACCTTGTAATACAACTTCAATTAAATAGTAACAGCAACCTAAGGATGTGTCAGGTGTTTGCACAACCAGTGAGCTGATAGAACCATCAGTGTGCATGTACTTCATCATCTGTTAAAAGTGACTGAGCACCCATGGGTTTGCTGAGAGTGCTGTGATATCAACTCTAACAACAGAAGAGCTCAAGCACCTGTGATCGCAGTCAATACAGCAGCATCAGCATCCCATCAGTTTACCAAGACCTAGCTTCAACCTCCTAGTCATCCCCAATAACAGCCTGCATCAAAACAGGCTGGCTAACAGATGCTAGGATCGCTGTGTTCCCCAGTGGTGATTCTTACTAATATGGAAGACCTAGTAATGCAATATCTCTGGCCAGGACAAGTCACACAGCTTTCCAGCCATAGCCTGAAGTTAGACGAACTCTTCAACTTCTCCAGTAGAAGCCGGGAATGTCAAGAAAGTCATCATGATCTGCCACACTCCATAAATCAAAGAACTTCTGATCGTATCAACTTGAGGCATTAGTACCACAACTCTAATAGCAATAATCAATAGAATTTAAAAAAAAGCTATCTAAGAGATAGAATACCAAATGAAACCATAAGAAAAATGGTAGGAACAAAACCCTGCCAAGAATATAAAGAACAACAACTTAAATGGTTTGGCCACCTGGTCAGAATGAATCCTTACCAATCACCATCAAGGGCGTTCTCGAGAATGCATGGAAAAAGACCAAGAGGAAGACCCAGAAGAAGATGGATAGATGAAGTGACAAAGACATGTAACAACAAAGGAAAATCACAAATTCAGACAGTCCGAGCAGCGCAAGAATGACAAATGATATAATAACCACGACACCTTTTCGGTACCAGTGAGAAAGAGCAAGAGAAAAGAAGAAGAAAGATTCTAGTTTAAATGGATATGTTGCAAAACTTGTACTATGATGACCATGGGGAGTTTCATATCATCTCTAGTGGGGCAGGGTAGTCCAGAGGTAAGATGCCGACCTCTGGACAAGAAGGTCCTAGGTTCGATCCCTACCACAGGTGGAATTTTTCAAAAATCTAACCTGTAGTATCCTCGTTGCTTACATTCCCATGGTCTCCAGATAGTGAAATCTGATGTCTAGCGCTCTCAAAAAATGGAGAAAAACAGGAGGTCCATGTGCATGTTAAATAATCTTTTGCAGTTACAATCAAAAAGAGTAGGTCAAAAAAATGCCCGTGTCCAGACAAAATTTGTTACATAAATCTACTCATCCAAGCCGAATGTATCTGGCTGAAGGGCACATACATCGTGGTGTTGCCATTATCTAGCAATACACTATAACCACTTAATGGGGGAATGCTAGGAAGAGATGATTTCTCTGATCATATACACAAATATGGCCCAAAGTTACAACCCTGCATGACAAGTTAAGGGAAGCCGGTGAAAATCTCAAACACACCATATTGTTCATGGCCCATGCTGGTCTAAGCGTCTAACGCACAACAATAGCTGATCATTGAAGAGAGTTACACATCGAGACAGACTGCCACAAAAGTCTTAAAAACTCAAAGGTTGCTTTGGTGTTTTCTGATTACCCACAAACCATCATAGAGGTTTAATTTTGTAGGCAAAACTTTCATTCTGAGGATGTGCAACCATGTAGTTGTATACCTTGAGTGTCCCACAGTCAGAAATGGCAGAATCTCAGACACCTATATTTCTGAACCAACTCTGTAGCTACATAGGGCTATTCTTAGACTGGCCATCTTGGAGCTGATTAGTTATTGTCTTTTGGGCCTGTTTATATTCTCTTGTTCTGGCTCATATTTACTGACATGATATACTTTGGTCTCCTCACAAGCAACACTTGTGTTTGCACCTGACAAATATTGTTATTGTTATAGAAGGCCTCAGTATCACTGCAAACGAATTAAAATCCATAATTGCTCAACCACCCGTGCCAGTGGAATCATCCGAATTACTAACTCATCTCCCAAACAAAGAAAAGTAGATGTAGACCCCGTCATAGCAGTCTCAGCACACGCCAAAAGACATAAGGCAAAACACACAGAAAGTGAACACAGCCAACTGTTCCTTGTCACACAATATCATCGTAAACAATCGGAATATCGAAACACGATCAAAACGGATTAAACCCACAGCTCATGGTGTGCACAGAGCACTTAACTCAGTAGCTCCTGCAACAGGCCAGACTTGGAATATGAGGAAACTGCAACAAGGAACACTTTTCAGACATAGCCTTCAATGGTTCCTGCCATATTGACCACCATATTGACCGGAAGTTCACGTCCTCCTGAAATGCTGATCATCATATTTTTTTTAATGAATAGCGCTTGATGATGTTATGACATTGTTTTTGACTCCAAATCCGAACATATGAAACACAGTTAGTCGTCGGATTATCCCCGTCGTACATAAAACAACAGACCTGACAAATAATACAAGACAAATGTTCTTGTATCTTCAAAAATTATCATATACCTGGTAATCTGCTTCTAATCATCATCATCATCGAGTGTCTTCTCCGCAACGAAGGTTGGCTACCATGGATCGCCATTCTACTCTGTTTCTTGCTTTGATGGTGCAGGCTGTCATAGATTGACTTGTCCATCTTTTGATGTTACTCATCCATGTTAGTCTTGGTCTGCCTCTGCCTCTTTTACCTTGTATTTTTCCTTCCAATATTACTTTTAGTAGGCTGTTGTGTCTTTTAACATGCCCCAAACATTTCATTTGTCTTGTCTTAATTGTATTTAGTAGTTCTCTTTTTATTTTTAGTTCTTTTAAAACTTCATCGTTTGTTATCTTTTCTTTCCATCCAATTCTACCTATTCTTCTATAAATCCACATTTCAAAGGCTTCAACTTTCTGTTCTGTTTTCGTGTCTAATGTCCATGTTTCTGCACCATACAGGAATATTGAGAAGATGTAACATTTTGCCATTCCTAGTTTCAGCCCTGTTGATATTTGTTTTGTTGTTAGTATATTTTTCATGACATTAAAATTACTTTTTGCCATACCTATTCTTTTGTTTATTTCAATTTTGCATTTTCCATCATTGGTTATAGTATGTCCTAGATAGTTGTAGCTCTGGACTGTCTCCAGATGTATTCCCTCAACTGTGATATTTAATTGTAGGTCTTGAGAATTTTCTTTGTTTATGATCATAGTTTTAGTCTTTTTGATATTCATTTCTAGTCCATATTTTTGCTCGTTATGTTTATCACATTAAGCAATTGTTGTAGGATTTTCTGCTAGTAGAACAGTAGAGCTTCTAATAATGCAATGGTTTTTCAATTCAGCGGTTATACTAAAGTTATACTTGCATCTGTATACACACTGCTCAAACAATGTACGTTAAGCTGGCTTGGTCATGTACACCATATGAGAGATAGCCACATACCAAAATACATCATACGCTATGGACACGATGCAGATGGCAAAAGGAACTAGAGGGTACCCTAAACTTTGATTTGCAGACGTGTGTAAACGTGAAATGAAGACTCCGAAAAACCCTGTAGCCTGGGAAAACATAGCTGCAGACTGCAATCTTTGGGAATACAATCTTAAAGTCTGCAACTCAAACAAGTTTTAACAAAAAGCAGACAGATTCATAGAAAAAGATAAAGATAAAGCACAGCGAAAGAAAAGAAAAATATAACACTTCTCATCATCATCATCATGTGCCATACACCAGTTGGCGTAGGTGATCATCATCATGTCCCTCCACAATCTTCTATCTACAGTTGAGTGCAAACAAATCACAACACTTCTAGGAGCGCTGAAAAATTCAATATCCAGCTATGTTATTATTGTTATTGACTGATCTAATGGAGGCTACTGATACTAACAAATGCTTTAATTCTGATTCTTTTGGCAGTTCTTATTTTGACAAATCTCTTGCTGCTACACTACTATGGTAACTATGGTATGGCTACTACAGTTTATATTTTAAACATATTATAATAAATATCATCATAGATCATAAGCTACCATAGTGAATAAAATGTAAATGTTAACTTATTGAAACTGATTTTCAAACTGCTGTTCATATATTTCCATATAATATAATAGTTTCAAAGTTGACAAACGTTTATTAAATTGATATTTTAGTGTCCACTTACTACACTACTGACTATGACCAAAAAAAATAATAATAAATAAATTGATAAACACAACCTGAACCAACCAGAGCATGATCAATAATTATAATAATAATAATAATTTATAATAAATTCTATAAACCACGTACAAAAATACAAGAGAGATGTTACTTGTAACAAAATAAAATATCAATATGCACACAATAAGAATCATATTCACTCTTCTCACCTCAGAGACAAGTGTTAGTTAAGTTTATGCAGTCACAGTCCAGTGTAGTAATAAAATAGTAGTACTGTGAAGTGAGTAGTTAGAGTTATGAGTTATGATCATATTCATAAAATGACATAATGAAGAATTATATACTATTAGAAAGTTTGACCGATGCCCACTAACTGCACATGGAATTAAAAAGAGAGGGGACACGCAAAGAAGCACATCTTACCATTTCCTTCACTTGGAGTGTTCAAAGATGGTGATCCAATTCTAGGTTTTTTACTAGCTGGAGGACCTAGTTGGTGTTCAGCCATGTTTACATTCAACACAGCGCTAAGATTTTAATAGCCGATCATTACGTATCATCCACAGCATCATAACGATGAATTTTACACTCACACGGTGTTTTTAATAACAGAGTTGATAATGATTATCATGTACACATTCCAGAATGTATATAATTCATAAATTTATTTCTATAACATGATAAAACACTTTGAAACGAAACGTCGACCTCGAAAGAAAATGCCAAACCCCTTGCCACAAAGCACGGCAGAAGTTATTCCTCACATGAATCTCAATATCTCGTAATTACGACGCGTAAAGTCACGTTTTAATCACATAAAATATTAGACGAACACTAAATTAACAACCTTTGCCGACGTTTTTATCAAATAATCAATCCAGTTACAAAATAAACACAAATTATCCTCTATTTCATCCGTTCCCAACAGCAAACATGGCGGCTGTTGATGAAAGTTTCTGCTTCCACAGAGGTGCTCCCGAAGTTTTCCGAAGGATTCGGGAATAAATTATTTTAAGGGAAAATCTGTCACGTGTTATTGAACCCTTGCAGCGATTGGTCGCTTTGTCTAGAAAAATATTAGGTAAGCCCCAGGAATCGTAGGCTAGACGATCCCGAATGCTGCATGATGGGATAGTAGTAATAATATTTTACAACGGAAAGGAGGGCTCGCTGTTCCTCCGTAACGAGCCGTAGCCGAGCTAAGATGCAACAGGACATAAAATGAGAGCCGTTATAGGTTTCTTGATCGATATTTTCATAACTGCGAAGATTTTTCCAGAATCTAAATATTTCACAGCGCGCCTTGCATTGTGTTATACAAAATACGAGCTGTTGCCCCGAATCTACTGCCATAAATACTGCTTAGCCGACAGTACAAGCATGCACTGGCGATAATGTTATTGTTATAGATAGATAGATAGTATATTATATGCACTTTTATAAATTATAGTTATTTAACTTCCTTGTTGGTGTAAATTCTGTTGTGGATTTTCTGTTGTACCTTAAATAAAACTGTTCACTATTTTTTTTTTTGTGTGTTATTTTATTTTCATTTATATTCATTTGATCCCTAAGAGTTAATATATGTAATAATATCTGTACAGTGCCACAAAAGTGAAATTTCAAATTTTGAATATTTTCAAAAATTGACGTTTACGTCCTGATCATTCTCTTAGGATTGCGATACTGTACTGAAGACGACGTTTGTGTAGCTGTATGAAGTATTTTGTTAAAATCTAAAACCGTTCATTAAATACGACAGTATGCTTATCAGATGAAAGAAAAGCAGGATATTTAATATCAGAAAGAAGGAAGCAGTTGTCACACACAAAAGCGGAACACGATATGTCAGGTGTTTATTTTTTCAATTATATATATGTATGTATATATACATATAACATATATACATGTAATATATATGCATATAATATATATGTATATATATGATAGAGACAACCTGAGTTAAATATTTCACGGGGGGTCTTAAAGTTAAATATAGCTAAGGACTTTACCAATTCTAAGTCCGTATTATGTGTGTATATATGTTATGTATATGGCGATTCACTTCTGGGGAGGAGGTATGTTTACAACACTCGAAAAACAAATCACAAATAATCAAAAGAAAAAAAAAAACCATGAACAATCATCATCGTGGGCCATCTCCGCAACGAAGGTTGGCTACCATGGAGCGTCATTCTGCTCTTTCTCTTGCTTTGATGGTGCAGGTTGTCATAGGTTGGTTTGTCCATTTTTTTATGTTACTCGTCCATGTTAGTCTTGGTCTGCCTCTTTTACCTTGTATTTTCCCCTCCAAGATTACTTTTAGTAGGCTGTTGTGTCTTTTATCATGGCCCAAAAATCGCATTTGTCTTGTTTGAATTAATGAACTATAGATGTCCGAAAACAGGATCAAACCCGTTCTCCTCGACACAGCGTTTTGCCACAAGAACCAAACGCTAGAGCACACGGCCAACTCAGCAACCTAAAAAGATAGCTATAATGTGCGATGTCTTTCATGCTTGTGTACTCATGACCTATATCAGCTTCACACTTCCATGAATCTTGATATCTTTACACCTGTACTCATGACCTATATCAGCTTCACATTTCCATGAATCTTGATATCTTTACACCTGTACTCATGACCTATATCAGCTTCACATTTCTATGAATCTTGATATCTTTACACCTGTACTCATGACCTATATCAGCTCACATTTCTATGAATCTTGATATTTTTACACTTGTACTCATGACCTATATCAGCTCACATTTCTTTTAATCTTGATATTTTTACACTTGTACTCATGACCTATATCAGCTCACATTTCTATGAATCTTGATATTTTTACACTTGTACTCATGACCTATATCAGCTCACATTTCTTTTAATCTTGATATCTTTACCCATTTACTCATGATTACAGTATAGGGTTATGAACACAACTCGGAAATAAATTGTATAGAAGTAAAGGCACCAAGATGCGTAGAGATGCGAAGCTGCCGTAAAGCTGATGATAATAGCAATTCTAAAAAAAAAGGAAGAAAAAAGTGGTATGGTGACAGCTTTACGTGGTAATGAACAAAACAAAAGTCGACGTTTCGGCCGGAACAACAAACAACAACACAAAAAATATATATGGATATATACGTATATAAATATGTTATATACACATGTTTTTTCCACATCGGTTCGGGATGCACACACAGAGTTAGATTTGCACAGTTTATACATATCTTGTACCCACATCCCCATATTTTTAGAACCCTTCCGTTCCTTCTTCACGCCTGACTGCCTGGTCAGTGAGATATATAGTTGGTCATCCCGCCTTCTCATTTTAGTCCATTCAGAAGCTGACCACGCTCTGAAACACAGGGAAGTGACCCTTTTTAAATTTCCTTTATTGAGTATCTAACATATTATCGCCATGTAGTTAGATATAGGTAGAATTGGATGGAAACAAAAGATAACAAACGATAAAGTTTTAAAACAACTGAAAATAAAAAGAGAACTACTAAATACAATTAAGACAAGATTAATGAAATTTTTGGGGCATGTTAAAAGACACAACAGCCTACTAAAAGTAATATTGGAAGGAAAAATACAAGGTAAAAGAAGCAGAGGCAGACCAAGACTAACATGGACGAGTAACATCAAAAGATGGGCAAGTCAATCTATGACAGCCTGCTCCATCAAAGCAAGAAACAGAGTAGAATGGCGATCCATGGTAGCCAACCTTCGTTGCGGAGAAGGCACACGATGATGATGATGATGAGTTAGATTTGTTTACATATCCTTATATATATATATATCTATTTGTGTTTGTTGTTTGTTCTTCCAGCTGAAGGCCTACTTGGCCGAAACGTCGACTTTTGTTTTGTCCATTACCACGTAAAGCTGTCACCATACCACTTTTTTCTTCCTTTTTTTTTTTAAATTGCTATAAATTGTATAGCTGTATTTTCTTATTAAGACAACTATATGACCTTTGGCGTCTCGACAGACGGTAGTAGTATACAAGGGTCCAACTGATAGTATTTGACCCGTAAATTAACAAAGATATATAGTAGGCGCGCGGCGCGCCTAATGTACATGAGAGACAGGGGGAGTTAACCATGCCATTTCGTGTCGGGATGTTGACCTTTAGTCCAGGTGTCCCCGGAAGTGCGCTGTTTATGTCTGGTGTGTGCTGACTTTGGAGTTCTTGATATACTTGAGCGATAGTGATAGGTTAGTAGATTATACAACATCATTGAAAAACAATCAATATAAAACAAAAGACAAAAGATATATTTTATTCTTTTATTATCTCAATAGGCGCATAACATACAGTGGATATTATATAACATTACAAACATATTCAGTACAGTGAGTCAATATATAGTACATGGATAACATTTATTTATAGATAGGTAGTTGGGTGTCTGCTTAGCTATGTGGCATCGATGAATCATAAGGGGTGAAACTGTTAGAGATAGCTGGGTAGTCTTAAGTGGTAGTGTAAAGAGTTAAATATCTAGAGGCGTTGTCGAGACGTTATCAGCAGCTACCTTTCTTTTTATATAGAAATAGGAAAGAGCATTTCTTGTTTGACTGTAGGAAAATATGGAATTATTCAAGACTTTGAAACCTACATTTTTCCCACCCTTAGCCTTTTGCGTGGCGAGAACCTCTAAAAACATATCTTTATCTAATTTGTTGTGTTGCTTGCTTAGCCCTTTACAACTGATTTTATCGTAACCCCCACTACAATGGTACGTCTTACTACATAAGCTAACAAGAGCTGTCCCTTCGTACTCTAGTTTAAAAAGCCCGGGCGTTCGTTTGGTGTATGCTTTAACACCCTTACAGGTTATACAATCTGTCTTGCTAGTATGTTCATCGCAAAACTCGGCAGGAAACCAGTCTTTATATACACTATTAAACTCATCCCGCAGACCTGACTTAACTATATCCTCTAGCTTAGGTGCACTTAAAGCCAGGTATAATCTATCAGTATCTGTTTCACATAACTGAAAGTTGGACCTATCTACAAACTTATCTAAGAACTCGAAATAAAAATCTAACATACGAAGTTTTGCATATTGATAGACGAAGAAACCGATTTGTAGGGGCAAGTCCCAAACAGTTTTCTTTTTCTCCATCTCAATTTCAAAAAGAGCCTCCCCTATTTCAGTCATCTTTTTAAACCGGGAACTATTAATCATTTTCGATATCTCATCCCCCTGAACGTACGAGACAGCGCTATGATTGGCCTTATTGGTTAGAGTCTTCCCGTAGGCTGAGTTTCCTAAGAGCTTCATCGTATCGCTTACTATAGATTGACTTTCATCTAGATCACCAGCCCGCCTAGCGTCAGAAACCATTTCGCCAAACTTTTTAAAACAACTAGACGGTTGATATTCTATAACTTGATAGATTTTTGTTACCGCCAATCCGTGGTCTAAATACCATTTTAACAGTGGTGTTGCCAACAACATTTTCTCCCCAACATAACTACCGATTAGGGTGCGACGAGGGGTTGACAACAAGTTATGTTTGAGGGCATATTCACCCATAAAAGGTCCAATATCATCACGCGTGACATCAATATTTTTGAAAATTGGAGTCATCTCACTGAAATGTTCCTTCAGACGGTCGGGGACGTGTAGATCACATTCCACTAAACCAAAACATGTCCCATCTGAAACAGAAGCCAGAATCTGTTTATCACTGAGGGGGAGCCCTTCTTTAGAGTAAGAGGGTCTAGCTCTAGGGATGGCTTTAGAAAGGAAAGCCCTAATGGTTGGGTCAGACTTTTTCAGAACCTGCCACTCACATTCCCACATAACTTCTACTGGGACTTTTACCTCCTCAGTTAGATAGGTGTGTATCTCACATGTTTTTTCAAACAGCTCGAACAAGGGCTTATCATTAACAGGGTTTCTATCTTTACCTTTGGTGAGGGGACAGTCTTTGTGACCATGGTACAAACAACCATGAAAATTGTAGCCTCTTCTATTGGATTTATCCCACCCATCCACAGGGATATTTCTAGCACCCAATCGAAACTCCCTTCCATTAAACTGAGTTTTCAACTCCACCCCTTTTTGGTAGGCGACCCACGTTAACCACTCTCGACTTTGTTGGACATAATAGTTATCTTTTTCGACCCTAAACCCGGTCTCCATTCTTCTAATAATTGGGTAATCTGTTGGCATTGGGTTCATCAGAGCCCAAAGATACAACGCGTTGGCATCGTAACCTTGGATGGATTTGACTACCTTTCCACCCCTAATAAGCGTTTTGCCTACCTCGTGATACCTATGGAAAATTATAGAGGGACCCCCGACGATATTATCTCTAATCATTTTGTGTAGACTCGCCTGTTTGCTCGAACATAAACTAAACATTACACCCCTATCAATGGTCTTAAAAAGATACTTTAAACAAACACCCGGAACCGAAATAGCGTCTTTAAAACAGTCTACACCCCGCTCCCCATAAAAGCGAACCTGCTGCTCCAAGGCTTCTAAAAAGGGGACTACATCTTTGTTGTTATACCACACCAAAAAGTCCCTAAGTGTGGTCATGTTATTGGCCTGCCAGACCTTTTTACACAGAGCGTACTCCTCCT
Source organism: Megaustenia siamemsis (assembly GCA_032433765.1). Classification (NCBI taxonomy): domain Eukaryota; kingdom Metazoa; phylum Mollusca; class Gastropoda; order Stylommatophora; family Ariophantidae; genus Megaustenia; species Megaustenia siamemsis. The sequence goes on along the minus strand of JAVIAB010000102.1, from coordinate 27,755,769 downwards.
TGGAAATATTGGAATTTTTTAACGACGAATAAAACGCTTCGTGTGGGGGTAGTTCTGCCTCCTCCAACTTTTGGGGGTCGTCTATATATTCATAACAAAAGTAACCCTTTGTCTCCTCTACTTTATAGGCTGCCAGATATTTACTATAGCTAAACCCGGGGGCTAGATAGTTTACTATATCTAAGAATTTTAGATTCGGCGTTGCAATACACATAAAGTTATTGTTTCTTTTAACTATAAACTTGAACGGTCTTTCTACTTTGTAGTCTACTTCCATTTTATCTTCCTCTTCTTCGATAACATCGGCGTCTTCTTCTTCTTCTTCTTCTTCACCCACCTGGGCAGTGACATCCATGAAGTGCTTTATTAAATAAGGTTTAATGACGTTGACGTCATATTTCCCCGAGTTAAAACCTATCACTGGAAGCTCTTTTAAATACTCATCAAACTTAGCTATTAGCTTGTCTTTATTCAGTTCATGGAGTTGAGTAAAAATACTTTCAAACCGATCTCGCAACAACGAGTATGCCTTAGCAGCTATACCAGTGAGATAATCAACCATCTGACTAACTAAAACCTGTGGGTCACCCTTGGTTATGAAGCATATTGGTCCCTCCCACCCAGGGACATTTGACGCTACAGAGCAGGAGAGGGGGGCGTGTTTAGCTACAAAGGTAGTCGACTTCGTCTCTTGGGGAACATTCCGACTATCAAAGTAACATTCATAATCGAACGTCGCCCTGAATGGGTAAATAAAACACTCTGGAGTACTGATCCCTTCAGCGCTGATCGCGTCCCATACACTTTCAGGTGAAGAATAAACACCACCTTTATATGTCTCTACAGCCATATCCCCATTGCAAGTTTTTTCATGCCTATCCATACGCCCAAACTTTTTCCACAATTTCCCACATTTTCCACAAGAAAAGCTTTTACTAGCCCTAGAAAGATCGTTTATATAAAAGAAGTGGTTTTTGTAAAGTAAAAGACGGATAGTTTCATTATAACTACTACCACTTCTCAGGACAATACGCAAGGCTTGCTCAGAGTCAAACTCAAAAATATCTATGTTTACTGAAAAACAACTTTCTAAGAGAGACATTTCGGCAAGAGTTACACCCAGAAAGTTACTTAACTTTAGAGACGGGTTAAACTGTTTGAAAAGTAGTCTCGAAACCTTCCTAACATCAGTATTTGAAGTTCCTCGATGGACAGCTAGACAACGGAAGAAGCAGAGATTATCATTGTAGATTTTAGAATTAGAATCGGTTTGAAGGATATTAATGCCGTAGTTGGATGTAATATAGGGTGGGATATCTACCAGACACCCTATAGGATAATCTTGAAGTTTATAAATATAAACACTCGTACTGACTAATGATTCTAAGGTATATTTGGTTGTCTCCCTGTTTTTATTTGCATACCCTAATATATCACTTTCATTTAATCTATCAACAAATGTTTCAAAATCATTTCTGTTGTTAACTAACAGGGGTTTGTCTAACCCTGTCGCGTTATTCGAGCTGGCGTGAAAGTAACGCAGCCCCTGTGTCTCTCTATGTCTTAAGACTAGATGATGACTATAATTCACCTTGAAACGCTTTTTCTGGGCTTGGAAGATTGGGTTTACAAGGGTCTTCCAATCTATAGGAGTATCAGGCTGATGAAATATAGTGTACGTGTCCATGTATTTGTTCCGACGTTCATGTGTTCTAATAGCTAACCAGTTGTTCTTATATATCTTCTTAATATCGGGGGGTAACTTATTTAAAGCGTCTATTTCATTAATAAGTCTTGGTCTCTTTGAGAGCTCTTGAGTCGAACTCTTTACTGTCCGCTTGCGTGAGGTTGTCGATACAAGTGGGTCTGCTGGAGTTGATCGTGTTGAGGTGTCCATGGCTATGTCATGGTTAGCAAGATGTATTTGTAGATGGCTTGCTCCAGTAAAGCTTTGTTGACAGATGTGGCAGATATAGGCGGTAACACTGGGTTCTTTTGAAGGTACATGATCGGTTGACACAGGAGTTGGTGATGCAGGAACTGCTAATACAAGAGATACAGGATGCTCTGTCTTGATATGTTTGGCAAGATTGTCAGCTCTATTATATACTCGTTCACAAACATCACATTTGTATTCCTGACGCCCATGTACACTAGCAACGTGTCGTTTTAGGTCCCGGCTCCGGGTGAAAGTTTTGGCACAGATATGACAAATGTTAGACATCTGTAGAAAAGAAATTGAAACATTACAACTAAAGAGTAAAGAACAGTAAACATTACAAGAAAAGTAAACAACAAGATACACAACTTATCGAAATTAGGTCACAAAAGTAACACGTGACACTAAACAACCAACTTATCGAAAACAGGTACTAAAATAACACGTGGATACTAAACAACCAACTTATCGAAAATAGGTTACTAAAGTAACATACTATAATGTTAAAGAACTAAGTTAACACTTACTTTTTATGTGTTTGAAGGTACGAGACACATCCGTCGGCAACAACTGTAAGCGAAAGACTGATTACAAGCTTCACAGTCGCGTTATATATACGCCAGAAACACCGGAAGTGTTACTAAAAATAGAACTGACCGCTGATGCAATACCGGAAGTGTTACTAAAAATAGCTTTTGACCGCTGACGCGATGCCCGTGGAGTTTCTAAAAATAGATTTTGACCTATGATGCAATACCAGGCAATTTTATGATAGTTACGCCCCTTGACCCTTTATGAGGGGACGCCCATGAAACTGTTAGAAATAGTAAATTTACACTCTAGGGTTACTCCAAACTTTATATTAAGCATCCCCATAGCAAAAATTTACTAAAAAACCACTTTTATGAGTGTTGCCCCCTTACCCATTTTTGGCGGTTACGCCCATGAAACTGTTAAAAATAGTAAATTTAACAGCTAGACATACCCTAAACTTTATATTAACCATCTCCGTATCAAGAATTTACATAAAAACAACTTTTGAAATTACTACCCCTGTACCCATTTTTGGCGGTTACGCCCACGAAACTGTTAAAAATAGTCAATTTAACATCTAGACATACCCCAAACTTTATATTAAGCATCCCCGTATCAAGAATTTACATAAAAACAACTTTTGAAATTACTACCCCTGTACCCATTTTTGGCGGTTACGCCCATGAAACTGTTAAAAATAGTCAATTTAACATCTAGACATACCACAAACTTTATATTAAACATCCCCGTATCAAGAATTTACATAAAAACAACTTTTGAAATTACTACCCCTGTACTCATTTTTGGCGGTTACGCCCATGAAATCGATAGAAAATAGTCAATTTAACATCTAGACATACCACAAACTTTATATTAAGCATCCCCATATCAAGAATTTACATAAAAAGCACTTTTGAAATTACTACCCCTGTACCCATTTTTGGCGGTTACGCCCATGAAATCGATAAAAAATTGAAATTTAACCTATTGGAATACCTCAAACATAATATTTGACACGCCCATGTATCAAATTTACCTGAAAAATCAATCAAAAATTAGTAGTATATATCCAGTGATTGGCCGGGTAGACTCTCATATAAGAAAAAATGAAGACTCTCATATAAGGAAAAACCGCACCAAAAATGTGCGTTGATGCGCGTGTAGACTATTTATATAAGGATTTAGGTGCGTTTGAACGCACTTTTGGGGTTCCAATTATTGCAATTATTAAAATTTTTCCAATTGTTAAATTTACTATTTTTGGGGTTCCAATTATTGCAATTATTAAAATTATTCCAATTGTTAAATTTACTATTTTTAACAGTTTCATGGGCGTAACCGCCAAAAATGGGTAAGGGGGCAACACTCATAAAAGTGGTTTTTTAGTAAATTTTTGCTATGGGGATGCTTAATATAAAGTTTGGAGTAACCCTAGAGTGTAAATTTACTATTTCTAACAGTTTCATGGGCGTCCCCTCATAAAGGGTCAAGGGGCGTAACTATCATAAAATTGCCTGGTATTGCATCATAGGTCAAAATCTATTTTTAGAAACTCCACGGGCATCGCGTCAGCGGTCAAAAGCTATTTTTAGTAACACTTCCGGTATTGCATCAGCGGTCAGTTCTATTTTTAGTAACACTTCCGGTGTTTCTGGCGTATATATAACGCGACTGTGAAGCTTGTAATCAGTCTTTCGCTTACAGTTGTTGCCGACGGATGTGTCTCGTACCTTCAAACACATAAAAAGTAAGTGTTAATTTAGTTCTTTAACATTATAGTATGTTACTTTAGTAACCTATTTTCGATAAGTTGGTTGTTTAGTATCCACGTGTTATTTTAGTACCTGTTTTCGATAAGTTGGTTGTTTAGTGTCACGTGTTACTTTTGTGACCTAATTTCGATAAGTTGTGTATCTTGTTGTTTACTTTTCTTGTAATGTTTACTGTTCTTTACTCTTTAGTTGTAATGTTTCAATTTCTTTTCTACAGATGTCTAACATTTGTCATATCTGTGCCAAAACTTTCACCCGGAGCCGGGACCTAAAACGACACGTTGCTAGTGTACATGGGCGTCAGGAATACAAATGTGATGTTTGTGAACGAGTATATAATAGAGCTGACAATCTTGCCAAACATATCAAGACAGAGCATCCTGTATCTCTTGTATTAGCAGTTCCTGCATCACCAACTCCTGTGTCAACCGATCATGTACCTTCAAAAGAACCCAGTGTTACCGCCTATATCTGCCACATCTGTCAACAAAGCTTTACTGGAGCAAGCCATCTACAAATACATCTTGCTAACCATGACATAGCCATGGACACCTCAACACGATCAACTCCAGCAGACCCACTTGTATCGACAACCTCACGCAAGCGGACAGTAAAGAGTTCGACTCAAGAGCTCTCAAAGAGACCAAGACTTATTAATGAAATAGACGCTTTAAATAAGTTACCCCCCGATATTAAGAAGATATATAAGAACAACTGGTTAGCTATTAGAACACATGAACGTCGGAACAAATACATGGACACGTACACTATATTTCATCAGCCTGATACTCCTATAGATTGGAAGACCCTTGTAAACCCAATCTTCCAAGCCCAGAAAAAGCGTTTCAAGGTGAATTATAGTCATCATCTAGTCTTAAGACATAGAGAGACACAGGGGCTGCGTTACTTTCACGCCAGCTCGAATAACGCGACAGGGTTAGACAAACCCCTGTTAGTTAACAACAGAAATGATTTTGAAACATTTGTTGATAGATTAAATGAAAGTGATATATTAGGGTATGCAAATAAAAACAGGGAGACAACCAAATATACCTTAGAATCATTAGTCAGTACGAGTGTTTATATTTATAAACTTCAAGATTATCCTATAGGGTGTCTGGTAGATATCCCACCCTATATTACATCCAACTACGGCATTAATATCCTTCAAACCGATTCTAATTCTAAAATCTACAATGATAATCTCTGCTTCTTCCGTTGTCTAGCTGTCCATCGAGGAACTTCAAATACTGATGTTAGGAAGGTTTCGAGACTACTTTTCAAACAGTTTAACCCGTCTCTAAAGTTAAGTAACTTTCTGGGTGTAACTCTTGCCGAAATGTCTCTCTTAGAAAGTTGTTTTTCAGTAAACATAGATATTTTTGAGTTTGACTCTGAGCAAGCCTTGCGTATTGTCCTGAGAAGTGGTAGTAGTTATAATGAAACTATCCGTCTTTTACTTTACAAAAACCACTTCTTTTATATAAACGATCTTTCTAGGGCTAGTAAAAGCTTTTCTTGTGGAAAATGTGGGAAATTGTGGAAAAAGTTTGGGCGTATGGATAGGCATGAAAAAACTTGCAATGGGGATATGGCTGTAGAGACATATAAAGGTGGTGTTTATTCTTCACCTGAAAGTGTATGGGACGCGATCAGCGCTGAAGGGATCAGTACTCCAGAGTGTTTTATTTACCCATTCAGGGCGACGTTCGATTATGAATGTTACTTTGATAGTCGGAATGTTCCCCAAGAGACGAAGTCGACTACCTTTGTAGCTAAACACGCCCCCCTCTCCTGCTCTGTAGCGTCAAATGTCCCTGGGTGGGAGGGACCAATATGCTTCATAACCAAGGGTGACCCACAGGTTTTAGTTAGTCAGATGGTTGATTATCTCACTGGTATAGCTGCTAAGGCATACTCGTTGTTGCGAGATCGGTTTGAAAGTATTTTTACTCAACTCCATGAACTGAATAAAGACAAGCTAATAGCTAAGTTTGATGAGTATTTAAAAGAGCTTCCAGTGATAGGTTTTAACTCGGGGAAATATGACGTCAACGTCATTAAACCTTATTTAATAAAGCACTTCATGGATGTCACTGCCCAGGTGGGTGAAGAAGAAGAAGAAGAAGAAGACGCCGATGTTATCGAAGAAGAGGAAGATAAAATGGAAGTAGACTACAAAGTAGAAAGACCGTTCAAGTTTATAGTTAAAAGAAACAATAACTTTATGTGTATTGCAACGCCGAATCTAAAATTCTTAGATATAGTAAACTATCTAGCCCCCGGGTTTAGCTATAGTAAATATCTGGCAGCCTATAAAGTAGAGGAGACAAAGGGTTACTTTTGTTATGAATATATAGACGACCCCCAAAAGTTGGAGGAGGCAGAACTACCCCCACACGAAGCGTTTTATTCGTCGTTAAAAAATTCCAATATTTCCAAGGAGGAGTACGCTCTGTGTAAAAAGGTCTGGCAGGCCAATAACATGACCACACTTAGGGACTTTTTGGTGTGGTATAACAACAAAGATGTAGTCCCCTTTTTAGAAGCCTTGGAGCAGCAGGTTCGCTTTTATGGGGAGCGGGGTGTAGACTGTTTTAAAGACGCTATTTCGGTTCCGGGTGTTTGTTTAAAGTATCTTTTTAAGACCATTGATAGGGGTGTAATGTTTAGTTTATGTTCGAGCAAACAGGCGAGTCTACACAAAATGATTAGAGATAATATCGTCGGGGGTCCCTCTATAATTTTCCATAGGTATCACGAGGTAGGCAAAACGCTTATTAGGGGTGGAAAGGTAGTCAAATCCATCCAAGGTTACGATGCCAACGCGTTGTATCTTTGGGCTCTGATGAACCCAATGCCAACAGATTACCCAATTATTAGAAGAATGGAGACCGGGTTTAGGGTCGAAAAAGATAACTATTATGTCCAACAAAGTCGAGAGTGGTTAACGTGGGTCGCCTACCAAAAAGGGGTGGAGTTGAAAACTCAGTTTAATGGAAGGGAGTTTCGATTGGGTGCTAGAAATATCCCTGTGGATGGGTGGGATAAATCCAATAGAAGAGGCTACAATTTTCATGGTTGTTTGTACCATGGTCACAAAGACTGTCCCCTCACCAAAGGTAAAGATAGAAACCCTGTTAATGATAAGCCCTTGTTCGAGCTGTTTGAAAAAACATGTGAGATACACACCTATCTAACTGAGGAGGTAAAAGTCCCAGTAGAAGTTATGTGGGAATGTGAGTGGCAGGTTCTGAAAAAGTCTGACCCAACCATTAGGGCTTTCCTTTCTAAAGCCATCCCTAGAGCTAGACCCTCTTACTCTAAAGAAGGGCTCCCCCTCAGTGATAAACAGATTCTGGCTTCTGTTTCAGATGGGACATGTTTTGGTTTAGTGGAATGTGATCTACACGTCCCCGACCGTCTGAAGGAACATTTCAGTGAGATGACTCCAATTTTCAAAAATATTGATGTCACGCGTGATGATATTGGACCTTTTATGGGTGAATATGCCCTCAAACATAACTTGTTGTCAACCCCTCGTCGCACCCTAATCGGTAGTTATGTTGGGGAGAAAATGTTGTTGGCAACACCACTGTTAAAATGGTATTTAGACCACGGATTGGCGGTAACAAAAATCTATCAAGTTATAGAATATCAACCGTCTAGTTGTTTTAAAAAGTTTGGCGAAATGGTTTCTGACGCTAGGCGGGCTGGTGATCTAGATGAAAGTCAATCTATAGTAAGCGATACGATGAAGCTCTTAGGAAACTCAGCCTACGGGAAGACTCTAACCAATAAGGCCAATCATAGCGCTGTCTCGTACGTTCAGGGGGATGAGATATCGAAAATGATTAATAGTTCCCGGTTTAAAAAGATGACTGAAATAGGGGAGGCTCTTTTTGAAATTGAGATGGAGAAAAAGAAAACTGTTTGGGACTTGCCCCTACAAATCGGTTTCTTCGTCTATCAATATGCAAAACTTCGTATGTTAGATTTTTATTTCGAGTTCTTAGATAAGTTTGTAGATAGGTCCAACTTTCAGTTATGTGAAACAGATACTGATAGTTTATACCTGGCTTTAAGTGCACCTAAGCTAGAGGATATAGTTAAGTCAGGTCTGCGGGATGAGTTTAATAGTGTATATAAAGACTGGTTTCCTGCCGAGTTTTGCGATGAACATACTAGCAAGACAGATTGTATAACCTGTAAGGGTGTTAAAGCATACACCAAACGAACGCCCGGGCTTTTTAAACTAGAGTACGAAGGGACAGCTCTTGTTAGCTTATGTAGTAAGACGTACCATTGTAGTGGGGGTTACGATAAAATCAGTTGTAAAGGGCTAAGCAAGCAACACAACAAATTAGATAAAGATATGTTTTTAGAGGTTCTCGCCACGCAAAAGGCTAAGGGTGGGAAAAATGTAGGTTTCAAAGTCTTGAATAATTCCATATTTTCCTACAGTCAAACAAGAAATGATCTTTCCTATTTCTATATAAAAAGAAAGGTAGCTGCTGATAACGTCTCGACAGCGCCTCTAGATATTTAACTCTTTACACTACCACTTAAGACTACCCAGCTATCTCTAACAGTTTCACCCCTTATGATTCATCGATGCCACATAGCTAAGCAGACACCCAACTACCTATCTATAAATAAATGTTATCCATGCACTATATATTGACTCACTGTACTGAATATGTTTGTAATGTTATATAATATCCACTGTATGTTATGCGCCTATTGAGATAATAAAAGAATAAAATATATCTTTTGTCTTTTGTTTTATATTGATTGTTTTTCAATGATGTTGTATAATCTACTAACCTATCACTATCGCTCAAGTATATCAAGAACTCCAAAGTCAGCACACACCAGACATAAACAGCGCACTTCGGGGACACCTGGACTAAAGGTCAACATCCCGACACGAAATGGCATGGTTAACTCCCCCTGTCTCTCATGTACATTAGGCGCGCCGCGCGCCTACTATATATCTTTGTTAATTTACGGGTCAAATACTATCAGTTGGACCCTTGTATACTACTGACGGTTGGTAGCAAGCAATCATGATTTTTTCAGTAAGTGAAAAAGTAAAGTACCCCCGTCACGCCAAGTGGCGTATAGGGAATATAGTGTTAGTGACGATAAATTTTACAGACCTTCAGCACATGATTTTTGGGTTAATGTGATCGGTATTACGCCCGTGCCGCTTTACTTTTCCAGAAAAAAATCAGGTACCCATTTAAGGCTGGGTGAACCCGGAAGCCGTCGGTTGGGATCGAACTCTACCCTTGTCCTTTGTAGTCCAGTTCACTAACCACTGAGCTATCGCGGCTCCCTATGATTTGTCATTAGTTTGGTAAAATATTAGATCTATGTCTATACCTACTATACATCAGCGCTACTGAATACAAAATGTTACAGAAGAATACTCAGAATACCATAAACGGAGAAAAAAAACACACACTTTTTTCATTTTGCAAGAACTGAACAGTCCGGAATGTTGGTTGATTGAGTTATTTGCGGGTCATCATCATCATTGCACTCCGAACATGTCCATAGGTGCTCAGATCCCCTCCTCAGCAAGTCCCGCAGTGTCTAGCGACTGACGACTCCAGTTCTATGTTGATTGATAAGTCTTCTTATACGCCCTCTAAGATTCTCGTTTCTGGCTGCGCCCATCTTATCACTCATCTCTCCCATCTTAACTCCCATCTGACCATCTGAATATTATCTTAGGTTCTTCTTCTTCTGCGATCATGATTCTGTCAGAGTAGGATTCCGGACCCTCTAACGAAGGCAGCTGTCTGTTTAAGTGATTCGGTTGCCCCGTATAGTTTCTCTTCCAGGGTGATCATGTTGTCCAGTGTGCAGTGGCATTGGCTGGTAGTACCAATTTTGAGTTTGGTGAACATGTGGTTTCTCATTCTATTGTGGCCAGTGCGGAGGCGAAGTATGATGACTTGATCCCTCCTTGATAGTTGATGGTATCCATCCCTCTCGTTATACTTTGGGTGTTCTCGTTTCCATTTTACATGATACTGGCCTTTGATGACGGATTTGGCTTCATCGTAGCTGACCAGATGGTTCTCTTGTGGTAATCTCCCTCCCTCTTCAGCTAATTTGTCTGCGCGTTCGTTTCCGTGTATATTACAGTGTGATGATACCAACTGGATGACTACTCTCTGGAAGTTATTGCACAGCTGGTAAGGGTTGTTCTCAAGTCATCGAGCTCACTGTGACTGTTCCTGGGGTTTTTAGAGCTGTTAGGACTGACAGTCCATCAGTCAGTGTCACCAATTTCCTGTGAGTGTTATTTTTGTATTGGATAGCCAGTTTTGTAGCGTCTTTGAGGGCTTCATTTTCAGCTTTATATTTGTTTGAGAATTTCCCAGTAGCTATTGACTTGGTGATCTCTTCCTGGTTATTCAGCTTAAAGAACACACCTCCTCCTCCATTTCTGGTGGCATTTGTATCGGAGCCATCTGTGTATATGTGTGACTATAGTCCGTTCAGAATCGTTTGCCTTTTATAGGCTCCTGTGGGTAGTTGTCGTTTGTGCGTTTTTCTGCTATGTGTTTTCTCTCTGTGTCTGGGTGATTTTCTTCATGATTCCTATTATGTCCTCCTTAATTTCTGGTATTTTGTGTTTCCTATGAGGAGTCATATCAGATGGGCCTAAGTGTTTCGGTATTGTTTGGGATAGTACTGGGTCACTAGTTGCCAGTTCTTTGGAGGTTGCAGCGAAGTTGCTCCTCTTCAGTCTTCTTTTTCCGAAACCAGTTATTCTTTGGTGTATGGTGTGACTAAGGAGCCCTTTATATAAGGATGTTTTTAAATTCTGCGCAAAATTTAGTTCCTAGTCTCCAGGGACTTCGTCAGAGATTATCGTGTGGCGACCATCTTTGTTTATGATCATAGTTTTAGTCTTTTTGATATTCATATCTAATCCATATTTTTTTGTTTGTCATGTTTATTTCATTAAGTAATTGTTGTAGATCTTTAGGATTTTCTGCTAGTAGTACAGTATCAATAGCAATATCTTAGGTTATTGATTATCTTTCCATTAATTTGTAGGCCTGGCATCTCTGTGATGTTTTTAAAGACATGCCCAATGTATCATCATGTGCCACATTGGTTGGCGTAGGCGATCATGTCCTTCCACAATCTTCAATCCACCGTGCATCGTATCAATTCTGTTGTTGACTGTTTTCCATGCCATGACACCAAGCTGTCTAGTATATTCTCTCTTTATCGTCCGCGATCTCTCTTTACTTTTATTTTGTCAGTCGTAACCACGTGTTCTAACTGTCTTCTTCTCATGATGTCCGAAAATGTTTTGTGTCCGATTGTTTCTTTTTGATGTTTCTTAGAAGTTCCCTTTTTTGTGTTAGCCTCTGAGAATTTCCTCGTTGGTCTTTTAACTTTCAACATTCTTCTGAGAAATCCTATCTCTGTGGCCTCTAATCGTCTTTTCATTTGTTTGTTTGCTGTCCACGATTCGCTTCCATAGGTCAATATTGACTCTATTTAGCACCGATGAACTCTTTCTCACTTCTATAGACATATTTTTTTTGCACAAGACGTTTTTCATTTCCTGAAATGCTATTTTGGCCTGAGCTAGCTGCTTTTTATTTCTGTGGTGCATCTTCCATCTGATGTTATTATTGTGCTCAGGTATTTTTATGTTGCATGATGGTGATGATTGTTTCTTCGACACGACCATTACTTTCGTTTTATTACTATTCAGATATAGACCTTTCTTTTTTTAACTATTATTTCTTGTAGTTCATCCTCTGTCTTTGCTATTAAGATTATGTCATCCGCATATCGCAAATTGTTTATGTTGTGACCGTTGACTTCAATTCCTTTTTTGTCTACTATCAATCTCATAATAATTTCGCTGTAAAGTGAAGACAAATCCGGCTAGAGAACACAGCATTGTCTGACCCCTTGCTCAGTGTATAGATAGATTGTAGCTTTTATAGTGGTGTCTATATGTATCAGAGCCCAGAGATTGTAGCTTTTATAGTGGTGTCTATATGTATCAGAGCCCAGAGATTGTAGCTTTTATAGTGGTGTCTATATGTATCAGAGCCCAGAGATTGTAGCTTTTATAGTGGTGTCTATATGTATCAGAGCCCAGAGATTGTAGCTTTTATAGTGGTGTCTATATGTATCAGAGCCCAGAGATTGTAGCTTTTATAGTGGTGTCTATATGTATCAGAGCCCAGAGATTGTAGCTTTTATAGTGGTGTCTATATGTATCAGAGCCCAGATATTGTAGCTTTTATAGTGGTGTCTATATGTATCAGAGCCCAGAGATTGTAGCTTTTATAGTGGTGTCTATATGTATCAGAGCCCAGAGATTGTAGCTTTTATAGTGGTGTCTATATGTATCAGAGCCCAGAGATTGTAGCTTTTATAGTGGTGTCTATATGTATCAGAGCCCAGAGATTGTAGCTTGTATAGTGGTGTCTATATGTATCAGAGCCCAGAGATTGTAGCTTTTATAGTGGTGTCTATATGTATCAGAGCCCAGAGATTGTAGCTTTTATAGTGGTGTCTATATGTATCAGAGCCCAGAGATTGTAGCTTTTATAGTAGTGTCTATATGTATCAGAGCCCAGAGATTGTAGCTTTTATAGTGGTGTCTATATGTATCAGAGACCAGAGATTGTAGCTTTTATAGTAGTGTCTATATGTATCAGAGCCCAGAGATTGTAGCTTTTATAGTAGTGTCTATATGTATCAGAGCCCAGAGATTGTAGCTTTTATAGTAGTGTCTATATGTATCAGAGCCCAGAGATTGTAGCTTTTATAGTAGTGTATATATGTATCAGAGCCCAGAGATTGTAGCTTTTATAGTAGTGTCTATATGTATCAGAGCCCAGAGATTGTAGCTGTTATAGTAGTGTCTATATGTATCAGAGCCCAGAGATTGTAGCTTTTATAGTGGTGTCTATATGTATCAGAGACCAGCGCAGAGAAAAAAAAACGACACAGATTCAGACACAAATGCTCCCCACGAGTTGATACATCTAACAGCGTAGCCCAACCCATGGCTCGCGGACTAGTTGTGACCCGCGAAGTTCATTTTAGTGACCAGTGAACCCCTTCGACAATTTTCATTAATGGAATATAAAACAGTACTATCATTCATTTTAAAATAGTGGGATTGGAAAAAAAATTAATAAGTCTATTTTTGTTCAGCAGGGTCTCTATTTCCCTTGGTACAATGAACTTTGTACTCACGTAACAAAGCAGCCCCTACCTCATGAAATGTAACAGGTGATAGAACTTTCAACTAGACTAGAGATTCTGGCGGCTTCTACGAAGACTTCAAAAAGGGAAATCTTTCCGTAGATTCGATCAGAAACGGTCTTCTCGTGAGGGTGTGATTTTGGGGTGCAGCGGCTGGGACGGGATACCTGGCCCCAGGTGCCAATTTCCTCTGACAATCGATCTCGTTGACCTGAGAGCGCGAACAACTGAAAAGAAATTTCACCTACGGACCGCAGTGGCCGTTTCATCCTAGCGACTTCAAAGTACAATGAAAATCGGTTGATTTACTGCTTTTGACAAGCTGCTAGACACTTGAAGCCTTTGAAATGTGGATCGATAGAAGAATAGGTGGAATTGGATGGAAAGAAAAGATAACAAACGATGAAGTTTTAAAAGAACTAAAAATGAAAAGAAGAACTCATAAACACAAATTAGAACAAGACAAATGAAATTTTGGGGGCATGTTAAAAGACACAACAGCCTAATAAAAGTAATATTGGATGGGAAAATACAAGGCAAAAGAGGCAGAGACAGACCGAGACTAACATGGACGAGTAACATCAAAAGATGGACAAGTCAACCTATGACAATCTGAACCATCAAAGCAAGAGACAGAGTGGAATGGTGCTCCATGGTAGCGAACCTTCGATGCGGAGACGGCACTCGATGATGATGATGCTAGACACTGGAACAAAACTATAATATTACTGGGAGGAGTCATCTCTGAAAATGTAAAGAAGACGACCAATAGACTGATTGGTCCGTCAGGTATTAACCCATCCCATGAGTCAAAGTTATGGGCGGGACCATGAAAAATAACTACACAAGCAAATATAAAAAAAAGTTTCATCATCATCGAGTGCCATCTCCGCAACGAAGGTTGGCTACCATGGAGCGCCATTCTGCTCTGTCTCTTGCTTTGATGATGCAGATTGTTATAGGCTGATTTGTCAATTTTTTTATGTTACTCGTTCATGTTAGCCTTGGTCTGCCTCTGCCTCTTTTACCTTGCATTTACCCCTCCAGAATTACTTTTAGAAAGCTGTTGTGTCTTTTAACATGCCCCAAAAATCGCATTTGTCTTGTTTGAATTGTGTTTAATAGTTCTCTTTTCATTTATAGTTGTTTTAAGACTTCATCGTTTGTTTTCTTTTCTTTCCATCAATTTCTACCTCTTCTTCTATATATCCACATTTCAAAGGTTACAATTTAAAGAAGTTTAAGTTTTCAAAACTTAAAGCTCGAAGTTTTGAGTTACAGTAAATTTTTTACTTGGAAGTTCACAGTTTCTAAGTTCAGAGTCAAACATTTTTTTTTTTTTTTTTTTTTTTTTTAAAGTGAATAACAGTTCAGCGATCTAGCACCACTTAGATTTAACTTTAAAATATAATTTTTCAGAATTGTGAACTCAAAATAAGTTACTATCGGTTTTGTTCTGAAGCGCGCTCATCGTATCGACTGCGTTAGATCGCTTTTATCTCTTTAAAATGGTTGAAGCAAAAACAAACAAACAAGCACCGAAGAGAATTGAAAAAAAAAAAAAACGCACACAAAAAAAAACCACTTTCAATCTAAGTAACGGATGCTGGTTGGTCTCGAGGCAAGACGCCGGACTCAAGACTGAGAGGTTGTGAGTTCAAATCCCGGCTGCACCAATTAGGATTTTTATTTATGATTTCTCTCTGCGGCAACCAACCCTGGTCTCAGCAGCGAGGCCCGGCTTGAAACGTCAATTACTCATCATCGGAAAAAAATACGAGTATCTCCGAAGACGGAGTTAGCTGCCTGTGCGGCGAGGGACCCATGTGCACACGGCTGCCAGGGAAAAACGGATTAACACGCAAAATTCAGTTCCTAGTGACTTCGTCAGAGGTAATATTTAAAATTAGCTCTCGTTTTACTTTGGCCTCTTTCAGAACATTTTCATTACTCTTCTTAGCTGTCCATGGTATTTTCAACACTCTTCTGTAAAATCACATTTCTACAGACTCTAGTGATTTTCTTGTCTGTTGTCCTATTATCCATGATTCACATCCTTTTTTTTTTTTAAACTGGCTCTACATAACATTTAAAAACTCTTTTTCTTGTTTCTATTGTCAAAAATGGATTGCATAGTATCTTCCTCATTTTTTTGGAAAGCTGCTTTTGCCTGAGCCATTCAGCATCTCACCTCTGTTGTATATCTTCCGTCTGAGGTTAACAAAGTTCCCAAACCCCTCTCGAGATAGTCCGAGGAGAATCCTGCCCCACTTGCAAGAACTCAGTAACACAGCCTGGGGATAGGCTTCTGCCGACATTTTGCCCGAGAAGAGGCTATATCATGGCCTACTCTTATCTGTGCTTATATCTGCTTTCAATATAGGTGCCAATGGTTAGTCTAGCGGGCAATGATAGGACCTTTTCTACGACAAGTAGTCCACTTTAGTCTGTCGACTGCTATCTTGTTTCCAATTCCAAGAAAAGGTGAAAGGTAAAGAACGAGACTTGAATCGGCGTCTTAGCACGCGAGTTCTCATTCATATGTGCTCGGCCGCCTATCTAGAATTGTTCGAAGACTTCTGGACAGTGTCACTTCAAGCATCGAAACTCACGATGAGAGGCGACATTCCTCACCTTTCCAGAGTGCTAGCCTGGTCTCCAATTCTACCAGAGGCTGGGTCGATCGCGGGGTATCCCCCCCCCCAACCAACCACGAGTACAGCTCACGCTGCTTCCTGCGGGAATAGACCACGGGTTGTCCGAACATCGGTAGCCCATGGCGAGTGGCTTTCCCAACTAGGCTACCCCAAGACACGTTATTGTGAAGTGCTAGTTAGGAACAAAAGGGAACTGGGTGGTCAAGAGGCAAGATGTCGACATCTGGGCAAGAAGGATCCGGATTCAAATTCCATCTCAGACGGATATATTTTTTCAAACATGAATCCGTGGTTTCTGTGTGGTGTTGTAATCTTTTAGAATTTGTTGGTGCCTTTGGTAATATTGGAAATGTAATCTCATAGCACAAAGAATACATAAGTTATGACGATGGTTTTCTGTTGCCTTCCGTCGCTTTGTTGACGGTTAGCTCCGCTAGCCTTTGACTAAAATGTCTCACCCACAAGGCAGTGGGGTTGTTTTAGAAAGTTTTTTTTAAGAAAAAGTTATTAAATGTTAGGTAAAGCCAGTCTTAACATATGGATGTGAATCATGGACAATAGGACAACAGACAAGAAAATCACTGCAGTCTGTAGAAATGTAGTTTTACAGAAGAATGTTGATAATACCATGGACAGCTAAGAAAAGTAATGAAAATGTTCTGAAAGAGGTCAAAGCAAAAAGAGAGCTAATTTCCAATATAGGAAGAAACAATTTTTTGGCCATGTAATGAGAAGAGAATAACTGGAATATATTGTAACAACTAAAAACTTTGAGGGACGAAGAGATAGAGGGAAGCAAAGTGAAATGATACCAGACAGCTTAAGAGAATAGCTTGGCAGAAGGTCAACAACAGAAATGATAAACTGTCGTGATCGAAAGTTATGAAGAGACGATCACCTACGCCAGCAGGCCCGGTACTTGAATCTCATAGTCATTGAATAGACTGTGTGGTGTGGTTGGTGTGAGGCGCGGATAGACTGGCTGGTGTGGTTGATGTGAGGCGCGGATAGACGGGGTGGTGTGGTTGATGTGAGGCGCGGATAGACGGGGTGGTGTGGTTGATGTGAGGCGCGGATAGACGGGGTGGTGTGGTTGATGTGAGGTGCGGATAGACGGGGTGGTGTGGTTGATGTGAGGCGCGGACAGACTGGGTGGTGTGGTTGATGTGAGGCGCGGACAGACTGGGTGGTGTGGTTGATGTGAGGCGCGGATAGACGGGGTTGTGTGGTTGATGTGATGCGCGCAGAGGTTGGATGATGTGTTTGATGTGAGGCGCGGATAGACGGGGTGGTGTGGTTGATGTGATGCGCTCAGAGGTTGGATGATGTGTTTGATGTGAGGCGCGGATAGACTGGGTGGTGTGGTTGATGTGATGCGCGCAGAGGTTGGGTGATGTGGTTGACGTGAGGCACAGATAGACTGGCTGGTGTGGTTGACGTGAGGCGCGGATAGACTGGCTGGTGTGGTTGACGTGAGGCGCGGATAGACTGGGTGGTGTGGTTGATGTGAGGCGCGGATAGACTGGCTGGTGTGGTTGACGTGAGGCGCGGATAGACTGGGTGGTGTGGTTGATGTGATGCGCGCAGAGGTTGGGTAATGTGAGGCGCGGATAGACTGAGTGGTGTGGCTGATGTGATGCGCGGGTAGACTGGGTGGTGTGGTTGATTTGATGCGCGCAGAGGTTGGGTGATGTGGTTGATGTGATGCGCGCAGAGGTTGGGTGATGTGGTTGATGTGATGCGCGCAGGTTGGGTGATGTGGTTGATGTGAGGCGCGGATAGACTGGGTGGTGTGGTTGATGTGATGCGCGCAGAGTTTGGGTGATGTGAGGCGCGGATAGACTGTATGATGTGGTTGATGTGAGGCGCGGATAGACTGGGTGATGTGGTTGATTTGATGCGCTCAGAGGTTGGGTGATGTGAGGCGCGGATAGACTGGGTGATGTGGTTGATGTAAGGCGCGGATAGACTGGCTGGTGTAGCTGATGTGAGGCGCGGATAGACTGGCTGGTGTGGTTGATGTGAGGCGCGGATAGACTGGCTGGTGTGGTTGATGCGAGGCGCGGATAGACTGGCTGGTGTGGTTGATGCGAGGCGCGGATAGACTGGCTGGTGTGGTTGATGCGAGGCGCGGATAGACTGGCTGGTGTGGTTGATGCGAGGCGCGGATAGACTGGCTGGTGTGGTTGATGTGAGGCGCGGATAGACTGGCTGGTGTGGTTGATGTGAGGCGCGGATAGACTGACTGGTGTGTATAAACTGGATAGTCTGGCTGGTGTGAATGAGGTGCAAATGAAAATACATTAGAGGCCAAGGAGAGGAACAAATGGTAAAATACAAAGGTCACGGAGGGAGTTAGCAGCCTCCGTCTGTCATAATGGACTAAGGATTTTGCAGCGTCCCTATTTTTATTTTGCCGTGTATTTTCCTATGAATCTGCTTCTTGTTTCATTTGGAGCGTTAGTGTTAAAGATTGTGGTCTGCAGCTATTTATTTCCAGGTTGCATGGTTTATATTCAGAGTCTTCCTATTTACTCACGTCTACACATTTAAAGTTGTGGGCGACCAAGTTCTTTTGCCATCTTATAGTTGTCGATAAAGTAAGTCTTTTGGTATGTGGCAATCTTTCACGGCATACGTGGCCAAGCCAGCGTAACCTACGTTGTTTGAGCAGTGTGTAGATATTCGGGAGGCCCGTGCGAAATGAGGACCTCCATGTTTGTCACTTTCTCCAAAGAGGGAACAAATGGTAAAATACAGAAGAGTCCAGTGGACAGGCACTCCAGCATGCTGAACACATACTCCAAGACTGTACCGAATATAGTAGACAGGGAAAATCCATAGGCCCATAGATAAAACACTACAGACAAAACTATATGGACCACTGCAAGAATTACAAAATACTAACATTTATACAGGAAACGACATTGCAGATATAGACAATACTTCAGGCGAACGAAAGATAAATACGTAGGGAAGTCAAAAAGTAATGCACACCAATTTTTTTCTCGGAAACTATTCGGGCAAAATGTGTTAAATTTTCACAGATTGTAGCTGAACATCCCCTTTACACTACCTATTTTTCAACATAATCTCCGTCCAAGCGTATTGCCTTACGCCAACGCGAAACTAGGTCATGAATGCCTCGTTTGTACCAAGTTTTGTCATGCTCGCGTAGCCATTTTTTAACTGCACGGATCACACCCTCATCATTGTCAAAGTGTGTCCCACGCAGGAATTTTTTGAGTGGTCCAAACAGATGGAAATCTGAGGGAGCCAGATCAGGGCTGTAAGGAGGATGGGGCAGTACAGTCCAACCAAATTTGATGATTGCTTCCCGTGTTGCCAGACTTGTGTGAGGGCGTGCATTGTCATGTTGAAGCAACAAATCTGCAGATGGCTTATTAGGCCGAACTCTGTGGAACCGATTTTTGAGTTTTGTCAGTGTATTGATGTAAGCTGTCGAGTTGATTGTCTCACCTCTTGTCATTACATCAACAAGAATCACACCATCAATGTCCCAGAAGACAGTGATCGTCACCTTTCCGGCTGATGGAGATGTTTTGAATTTTTTTCTTTTTGGTGACTGCGGATGATGCCATTCCATTGACAGCATTTTTGTTTCAGGCTCATAATAATGTGCCCACGTTTCGTCACCGGTAACAATTTTTGACAAAAACATTTCTCCTTGAACACCGAAACGCTCCAACAATTCGGAACAGAATGTTTTCCTTTGAACTCTGTGATCATTTGTTAGGCACCGAGGAACCCATCGAGCGCAAATCTTTGAATATCCGAGAGTTTTAAAAATTGCGATTGCACTTCCCTTGCTGACTGTAAGCTGCAATGCCAATTGCTGACTAGTGATACGCCTATCCTTACGAATAATGGCATCAGCCCGGTTTAACATGTCTGTGCTGGTAGCCGAGGCAACACGTCCAGAACGCGGTAAATCATGCAGCTCCACTCGTACACTTTCTGCAGCTTTAATTCTCTGAACCCAGCGACTAACTGTGCTCCTATCGACTGCAGAACATTTGTACACTGCACACAGTCGTTTATGAATGTTTGCCACAGTTTCTTTTTCCGCAACCAGAAATTCTATGACAATTCGCTGCTTGTAACGGACATTGTTGACAAAGCTCCATTTTAACGGTTCATAGATTGCGTAATATTTATCAGAATGCTGTGCAATTTGGTGCACATAATTGGAACATGTCATATTCCAAGTGTGCAAAATTTCATATTCCTATCTTTATTATTAGCCGAGAAAAAAATTGGTGTGCATTACTTTTTGACCTCCCGTATAGAAGAGGTCAGTCAAAGAACAAATGACTGCAAGCTATCGTCTCCTCAACGTTGAAACAATTAGAAAGACAAGTCAGTGATAATAGTTAATGTTCTATCCTGTTCAAGCTGGTTTACCAGCTTTAGCGACTTGTCTCAAAACAATTTATTGCTCAATTGTATTACTTCAACTAGTTTAGTTGGAACATACATGTTATGTGTGCTAGGAGTTGTACATGCAAACATTTGCATACATAAAGAAGTACACAAATAGTGTATATTGATAATTATATATTTGCAAGTACACATAATTTCGTTGAGTACAAATTCAGTGTATATTGATTATATATTTGCGCATGTACACAAAATTTCGTTAAGCACCCCCCCCCCAAAAAAAAAATATATATATATAATTTCAGTGTATATATATATATTTGCAAGTACACAAGTTCGTTAAGTACCAAAAAAAAATTCAGTGTATATTAATGATATATTTGCAAGTACATATAATTTCGTTAAGTACAAACAAATAATTTTCAGTGTATATTAATGATATATTTGCAAGTACATATAATTTCGTTAAGTACAAAAAAATAATTGTCAGTGTATATTAATGATATATTTTTAAGTACCCCCGTCACGCCAAGTGGCGTATAGGGAAATATGGTGTTAGTGACCCTATATTTTACAGACCTTCAGCACATGATTTTTGGGGTAATGTGGTCAGTATTACGCCCGTGCTGCTTTACTTTCCCAGAAAAAAATCCGGTACCCATTTAAGGCTGGGTGAACCCGGAAGCCGTCGGTTGGGATCGAACCCTACCCCTTGTCCGTGGTTGTCCAGTTCACTAACCACTGAGCTATCGCGGCTCCCTATTTCGTTAAGTACAAAAAAATAATTCAGTGTATATTAATGATATATTTGCAAGTGCATATAATTTCGTTAAGTACACCAAAAATAATTTTCAGTGTATATTAATTATATATTTGCAAGTACATATAATTTCATTAAGTACAACAACAAAAAAAAAGACCACATTACCCCAAAAATCATGTGCTGAAGGTCTGTAAAATATAGGGTCACTAACACCATATTTCCCCATACGCCACTTGGCGTGATGGGGGTACTTTACTTACTTTACATTTTTACAACAACAACAAAAATTTCTTCACAAACAGTTATGCATTAATAGGCACACATACAAGTTATATGCAATTATATACTTGTGCACACACATAAATGTAGACAGTGAAATGGCCATGCAACCAATGATATCTAATTAGGAAGAGGAGACGGATACATTTACGAATTTGTAAGAGGAGACGGATACATTTACGAATTTGTAAGAAGAGACGGTTACATTTACGAATTTGTAAGAGGAGACGGATACATTTACGAATTTGTAAGAGGAGACGGATACATTTACGAATTTGTAAGAGGAGACGAATACATTTACGAATTTGTAAGAGGAGACGGATACATTTACGAATTTGTAAGAGGAGACGGATACATTTACGAATTTGTAAGAGGAGACGAATACATTTACGAATTTGTAAGAGGAGACGGTTACATTTACGAATTTGTAAGAGGAGACGGATACATTTACGAATTTGTAAGAGGAGACGAATACATTTACGAATTTGTAAGAGGAGACGGTTACATTTACGAATTTGTAAGAGGAGACGGATACATTTACGAATTTGTAAGAGGAGACGAATACATTTACGAATTTGTAAGAGGAGACGGATACATTTACGAATTTGTAAGAGGAGACGAATACATTTACGAATTTGTAAGAGGAGACGGTTACATTTACGAATTTGTAAGAGTAGACGGATACATTTACGAATTTGTAAGAGGAGACGAATACATTTACGAATTTGTAAGAGGAGACGGTTACATTTACGAATTTGTAAGAGGAGACGGATACATTTACGAATTTGTAAGAGGAGACGGTTACATTTACGAATTTGTAAGAGGAGACGGATACATTTACGAATTTGTAAGAGGAGACGGATACATTTACGAATTTGTAAGAGGAGACGGTTACATTTACGAATTTGTAAGAGGAGACGGATACATTTACGAATTTGTAAGAGGAGACGGATACATTTACGAATTTGTAAGAGGAGACGGATACATTTACGAATTTGTAAGAGGAGACGGTTACATTTACGAATTTGTAAGAGGAGACGGATACATTTACGAATTTGTAAGAGGAGACGGTTACATTTACGAATTTGTAAGAGGAGACGGATACATTTACGAATTTGTAAGAGGAGACGGATACATTTACGAATTTGTAAGAGGAGACGGATACATTTACGAATTTGTAAGAGGAGACGGTTACATTTACGAATTTGTAAGCGGAGACGGATACATTTACGAATTTGTAAGAGGAGACGGATACATTTACGAATTTGTAAGAGGAGACGGATACATTTACGAATTTGTAAGAGGAGACGGATACATTTACGAATTTGTAAGAGGAGACGGATACATTTACGAATTTGTAAGAGGAGACGGATACATTTACGAATTTGTAAGAGGAGACTGATACATTTACGAATTTGTAAGAGGAGACGGATACATTTACGAATTTGTAAGAGGAGACGGTTACATTTACGAATTTGTAAGCGGAGACGGTTACATTTACGAATTTGTAAGCGGAGACGGTTACATGTCGGGCATGTACTGAGAAAAGCGTTTCAAAACAGGCTTTCTATGGGAAACCTTTCTTTCTTCCATCCCTCTATTGCTGTTGGAATCGAGGGAAGATACAATCTGCGATTCTTTGCTCTTCTGATGTTATCCCTCCTAGTGTAACAGAGTAAGCTAAGGAAGCATAGAGAGAGCAGGTAATTTAGTCGTTACCGCTCCTTGAATAGACGATGACAGTATCATATAGTGGCGACCAGCAGATTTAACTATAATGATGGTATTTCAGTATCACTAGTGAGTCAGAAGTTTAGTTACAGTAGAGGTTATAGGAGAAGGGTAGTAACCTGGAGGAAGGAGTGAGGTACAGAGTAATTGGACAAAGCGATGGGATTTTCCATGATCCCCACTCACCTGTTGTAGAGGGTGGGTAGTGATACGCACCGAAGGAGAGGTCCAGAATAGTGGAATGACACATACAACCAGTTGTTGTGAGGATGACCATCACGCATCGACCTCGTGACGTATTGTCAAATCTCCACGATTGTCCATGCAAGTTAGTTGTTATTGTAAATGACCATCACATGATACCATGCACTAAACTCATGGTGTTACTCTGCCAGGTAATTAGCTACCAGGAGAGGCCAGTGTCATGAGGTAATGTTATTCCAAATAGGTCGTAGAGATTCGGGGAAATAGGATGCTTTGTCCAAATTTGGGAAAGTTCAGGTGAGTCACAGACGAAGTGACTAGATCACATTGCGAGTGGTCAATTTGCGAGGATCTTATTGGTCACTAGCTCGCAAGAAGAAGTGAGTGGTTGAATACTTAAGGTGATGCAGAACAGTTTAAGTTGAGTCAAGCCAGAGAATTAGAAGAAGTAGAATGTAGACTGAGTCAGTTAAAACGGCTTCGGCCGAACTGCTAAAGGCAGTTAGCCAGTTAACAGTTAGAGTCAGAACTGTTAGAAAGTTAAGTTAGAAGTGTAGTAATAAGTTTTGATGGAGTTAGTAAGAACAGTTAGAAATCTACAAGTTACAGTCATAAGTCAGTAATAGATTATTAAGACGACGCTTCAATAAGAGAAGTTATCAGTAGAAGTTGTTTTACAAGTGTCCAAGAATTGTGTTCCATTGTGTGTGTTCATCTTACATGTCGTAAGTAGATAAATTATATAAATCGTGTGACATTAATTAAACGTCGCATCCAAGACTATAGATCATGTGTGCCAGCAGAAAATCCAATAAATGTGATTATCATTATATATTAAAGAAAACGACTCTGTCATGATCTTATCTGTTACATGTAGTAACATCAATGTAATGTGATGTGTTGTCAAGATATATACAATACCACAAAGAACATCACAACGCTGTAACACTAGTGACTCCAGTATTCCCTTTATCCATCTCTTTCTTGGTCTTCCTCTTAATCTAGCGTTTTCGTAGCGTTTGTTTATGGCTCTTTCGAGTCGTTAGTTCTTTTTTGTCTTATGTGCCCGAACCAATGTATCTTTTGTTTCTTTATGTATCCGATGGCTGGTTCAATTTCTAGTTTCTTCCTCAGGTCAGTGTTTCTTACTGTCCCTTAAGCTGTTTCCTGTCATCCTTCTGACACATTTCATTTCGGTGGTCGTTATCTTTCTTATTGTTCTAGAGTCCAGCGTCTAATTGTGGCACTTGTTGCACAGAAACATCAGGATACTGAAAAAGAGGAAGACCTAATGAGAAAAAAAAATATATAATAAAATAACACGGTACGATTAACGTTTCACGTAACACGTGGACAAAAATGAGAACGACGTTTTGTTGCCTTCAACATTGTATTTGATCAACATAGAAACACTAAAAAGAACACAGAAAGAAAAGCAAAGTTGACTGGCATATTCTCATTGGATTAACAAGACCTAACATCTTGCCCATAATAATAGGTATTTATAGGTATACTTGGTATTTATTTGATATTGTGACTGCGAATTTATCTTTAATTCCTTGTTCTTTAAGAAACCCTACATTGAAATATTTTCTACCCTTATTTGTTGTAGTATACGTTTTTAGTTTAATTTTAAGTCTGGCTATCAGAAAATGATGATCAGAAGCTACATCTGCCCCTCTATATACACTTAAACTTATTAATACATATGTGATCAATTTGATTTTCTGTTCTATGATCTGGTGACACCCATGTAGCTGTGTATTCTTTTATGTTGGAATATTGTTCCTCCTAGGCTCACTTGATTAAGGGCGCAGAAATTCGCAAATATCTCTCCATTCTCGTTTATATCTCCAAGTCCATGTTTTCCCATAATCTCTTCGAAGCCTCTGTTGTCTGATCCTACTTTAGCATTTAGGTCTCCCATCAAGATCATAATATCCTTGGCTCGCCTTGCATCCATCTGACATTGTAGCTGTTTATAGAAATCATCTTTAACTAAATCATCCTTATCGTTGGTTGGTGCATAGCATTGAATAATGTGTAATTTTATTGTTTTTGGTTGTTTTAAATGTTGCTCTCAGTCTTGGTCCTACTGCTTCCCATTCTATTAGTGTCTTCTGTGCATTCCTTGATAGCATTATAGCTACCCCATTCACTATGTTGTGCTCCAGGTTACTGGTGTCCTCATGATAAAATCATCTCTCCTGTATTTAGTTTTATTCTTTCCGTTCCTAGCCACCTTGTTTCACACATTCCCAGAATATCTATCTTGTAGTTTGTCATTTCTGCTGCTACCTGAGCAGCTTTTCCCTGTTCGTTTAGAATACGAACATTCCAGGTGCCAATTCTGGAGGATTTCCTGGTAGACAAAGGGTGAGTCGGCAACCCGGACTCCTTACGGCTTTCTCCGGCTTGCGTCATACGTCTCTTAGACAGAGAGCCCTTATCTTTCCTGGATGGCGGATTTACTTTTTCTCTTTGGCTTGTCCATGTTTGTGAAGTTTTTTTCGGCTCAATTTTTTTTTTACAGTATGGGATAGCCAGTCCCATGCCCAACCCTCCTTTCTCGCCTCTTACGACCATGCCTGGTAGGGTACAGCGCCGCTATTCTTTACTCCCCTTTTGGGCCCCGGCAGTGCACGGACGTACAACTGACTGAGCTATATTTAAATAGTGTGTTGAGAGGGTTGTAGGGTGATTAAATTGTGGCTGATTAATATCTGGGTGTGTAATGTCCTTAAATAGGACTACTTGATATATAGGACTACTTGTGTGGCCGAGCGATGTGCTCTAGCATTGTGCGGCCGAGCGATGTGCTCTAGCATTGTGCGGCCGAGCGATTGCTCTAGCATTGTGCGGCCGAGCGATGTGCTCTAGCATTGTGCGGCCGAGCGATGTGCTCTAGCATTGTGTGGCCGAGCGATGTGCTCTAGCATTGTGCGGCCGAGCGATGTGCTCTAGCATTGTGCGGCCGAGCGATGTGCTCTAGCATTGTGCGGCCGAGCGATGTGCTTTAGCATTGTGCGACCGAGCGATGTGCTTTAACATTGTGTGACCGAGCGATGTGCTCTAGCATTGTGCTGCCGAGCGATGTGCTCTAGCATTGTGCTGCCGAGCGATGTGCTCTAGCATTGTGCTGCCGAGCGATGTGCTCTAGCATTGTGCGGCCGAGCGATGTGCTCTAGCATTGTGCGGCCGAGCGATGTGCTCTAGCATTGTGCGGCCGAGCGATGTGCTTTAGCATTGTGCGGCCGAGCGATGTGCTTTACATTGTGTGACCGAGCGATGTGCTTTAACATTGTGCTGCCGAGCGATGTGCTCTAGCATTGTGCTGCCGAGCGATGTGCTCTAGCATTGTGCTGCCGAGCGATGTGCTCTAGCATTGTGTGCCGAGCGATGTGCTCTAGCATTGTGCTGCCGAGCGATGTGCTCTAGCATTGTGCTGCCGAGCGATGTGCTCTAGCATTGTGCTGCCGAGCGATGTGCTCTAGCATTGTGCTGCCGAGCGATGTGCTCTAGCATTGTGCGGCCGAGCGATGTGCTCTAGCATTGTGCGGCCGAGCGATGTGCTCTAGCATTGTGCGGCCGAGCGATGTGCTTTAGCATTGTGCGGCCGAGCGATGTGCTTTAGCATTGTGCGACCGAGCGATGTGCTTTAACATTGTGTGACCGAGCGATGTGCTTTAACAATGTGTGACCGAGCGATGTGCTTTAACAATGTGTGACCGAGCGATGTGCTTTAACATTAATGTGTGACCGAGCGATGTGCTTTAACATTAATGTGTGACCGAGCGATGTGCTTTAACATTAATGTGTGACCGAGCAATGTGCTTTAACAGTAATGTGTGACCGAGCAATGTGTGACCGAGCAATGTGCTTTAACAGTAATGTGTGACCTAGCGATGTGCTTTAACAGTAATGTGTGACCGAGCGATATGCTTTAACAATGTGTGACCGAGCGATATGCTTTAACATTAACGTGTGCCCGAGCGATATGATTTAACATTAATGTGTGACCGAGCGATATGCTTTAACATTAACGTGTGACCGAGCGATATGCTTTAACATTAATGTGTGACCGAGCGATATGCTTTAACAATGTGTGACCGAGCGATATGCTTTAACATTAATGTGTGCCCGAGCGATATGCTTTAACATTAATGTGTGCCCGAGCGATATGCTTTAACAATGTGTGACCGAGCGATATGCTTTAAAAATGTGTGACCGAGCGATATGCTTTAACAATGTGTGCCCGAGCGAAATGCTTTAACATTAATGTGTTACTGAGTGATGTGCTTTAGACCAGTGTTTTGATCACATCAGCAATGTACTTTACCACTTTCAATACCAAAGGTTTTTATCAATGAAAGATTTCAGAGACAATTTTGTATTGTTTTTTATATCTACATGTTTACATTTATCTAACATACGTGTATATGAATTCTTACATTATTGAACAAGGAATTAGGTTTCACTAATACTAAGATGATACAGGACAAACAAAGAATACTGTTTAATGATAGTATATACTAGTGACACACTCTGCTGCTAAACGTACAGGACAAAAATCGGCATAACGTAGTGCACCTAAATGTATGCCAAGAGTTAAAGACTTGTGTAACCAATTATGTGAGCAAATACTAATGTGACTAAGGGATGTATGTTTGTGAGATTTGGTGAGTGATCGAGTGCTCAGCTTAAGACAACTTGGTCCAATATGTGTCATACAAACTGACAATCGATGTGCTAATATAAAAACTGACAATCGATGTGCTAATATAAAAACTGACAATCGATGTGCTAATATAAAAACTGACAATCGATGTGCTAATATAAAAACTGAAAATCGATGTGCTAATATAAAAACTGACAATCGTTGTGCTAATATAAAAACTGACCAAGATGTATCATAAAGACTGACAATCGATGTGCTAATATAAAAACTGACCAAGATGTGTCATAAAAACTGACAATCGATGTGCTAATATAAAAACTGACCAAGATGTGTCATAAAGACTGACAATCGATGTGCTAATATAAAAACTGAAAATCGATGTGTCATAAAAACTGACAATCTATGTGCTAATATAAAAACTGACCAAGATGTATCATAAAGACTGACAATCGATGTGCTAATATAAAAACTGACCAATATGTGTCACAAAAACTGACAATCGATGTGCTAATATAAAAACTGACCAAGATGTGTCATAAAGACTGACAATCGATGTGCTAATATAAAAACTGACAATCGATGTGCTAATATAAAAACTGACCAAGATGTGTCATAAAAACTGACAACCGATGTGCTAATATAAAAACTGACCAAGATGTGCTAATATAAAAACTGACGATGTGCTAATATAAAAACTGACCAAGATGTGCTAATATAAAAACTGACCAAGATGTGCTAATATAAAAACTGACCAAGATGTGCTAATATAAAAACTGACAATCGATGTGCTAATATAAAAACTGACCAAGATGTGCTAATATAAAAACTGACCAAGATGTGCTAATATAAAAACTAACAATCGCTGTGCTAATATAACAACTAACAATCGCTGTGCTAATATAAAAACTGACAATCGATGTGTCATAAAAACTGACAATCGATGTGCTATAGCTCGTTTCAAATCACGTGCCCAACTTCAAAAAGCTATTACTCAGTAACCGTTTGTTAAAAACTGTTGACATTTTCCAAATGTTATTAGAATGCAAAAGACCCTTTAAATGTATATTTAACAAATATCTTGCAGCTGCAGTTTTCTTAAAGCGGCGAATTTCTTTGATGTTTGTCAAAATTGTAAATTGTGAAGCCCTGAAGAATAGAAATTACCGTAGTTGCTGGTCTATGATTAATTTTCACTAGGTAAAGGCGTGGCCGTAATGGGGAAATAACTGAATAAGACAAAACACCAGGAGAATTATTGTCTTCTCAGTTCGAGGACGGACGATAATATCAAGGTATACCTGTATGTCCAATTTTCATAGTTGTGTGGTCCTGAAAAGGACCGTTTGTTGAACTAATTTAAGGTAATATAGGGGCCAACATTGTGGGGGCTATATACTTTCATTCTGAATCAGACGAGTCTAAAAGATTAATAACTGTTTGGGGTTGAACATTCCACAAACATTTTTCCAATATTCCTCTTCCTGTTTTAAGACGTGGTCTTCACATTTAGCCCAATAATCTTTGTCTATATTTAATAAAGCGACATTAGCAAGAGTCTTTACATCGCATATTTTGAATGTTGTATTTTCATCTGCCACTTGTCCTTTTAATTTTGCCCAGATTAGTTCTATTGGATTTAAATGAGCATGGTAAGGTGGCAGCCTCAAACTTATATGACCGTGCTCTTGGATAATCTTATCTATTTGAAAAATCTCGTCCTTTGTTTTTGTTTTACTAGAGATAGTAATTCAGGTTTTAAGTACATGTTATTAAATTGTATGTGCTCCTTTGTGAGCCATATCTTAATAGCATCTTTTGTACTGGATGACGTCGGGAATTTTATCTTCAAGTGCAACAATGTTGTGGTACGCTGCATTGTCCAATATTAGGCAAGATGGTCGATCTAGTGATGGGAGAACAGAATTTTCAATCCAATGTCTAAATAAGTGACCATTCATCTCAGAGTGATAATCCCGATTGTCTATGGATTTTGAAAGAAAAATGAGCTCTGCATTCTGTATTAGTCCATGTTGACTACCTGCATGAGCAATTATCAAGCGCTGTCCTTTGCTGCTATAGTCCGTTCAGATTCGTTTGCCGAGATGTTATGATTTATAATTCAAAAAGTTCTTGATTTCACATGATTTTTGGCATACGGTGTTAAAATGTCCATGTCACGAGAACATATGTGTTACTCGATGTCTAGCTATAACGGTTTTCTTAAAGCGGCGAATTCCTTTGATCTTTGCCCATGTAACTATTATTTTGACCCTAATCAAAATGTTTTACAGTAATCTAGTGCAACGATGACCCATAGGCGTGTCCATAAAATTTTACTTGGTGGCAAGTATACAAATTTTAAATTATATATAGAACTTTTGTTCGTAGAGTCAATTTGATATAGTTCCATGCTCTTGGTGTGAGTTTCCCAAATGTTGTCGCTGCCTTTCAAATACGTACATTTAGTTCCTCATCTAAGGAAAGTGTGGCTGTAATAGTGGATCCAAGATAGCTGAACTTCTGTACTGACTCAAGCAGGCTTCCATTCAAAGTAATGGTTGTTGGTTTGCTTATAACATATTTTTGATTGCTTGGGTGGTCTTGAACAATAAACTGTTTAACAAATCAACTAGGAAATTTTGCAAATCAAACTATTTATCTGTAGACTTAATCAGAGTAATGATCATTCAGAATCAGACGAGTCAAATAGGTCGATTACTGCTTTCGGCTGAACAAACCATCCTTTTTCCAATATTCCTCTTCTTGTCGTAACACATGATCCTCACATTTTACCCAGTAGTCTTTATTTATATTTGATAGAGCCTGATTTGTAAGTGTCTCAACATCGCATAATTTGAAAGTTTTATTTGTATATGCTACGTGTCCTTTAACTTTTGCCCAAACTAGTTCTATAGGATTTAAGTGTGCATGATATGGAGGTAGTCTCAAACATCTATGGCTATGTTCTTGAATTAACTTGTCTATTTTAAATATCTTTGTACGTTGTCTGTTTTACAAGGCTAAGCAATTCGGGTTTCAAGTAGCTGTCGTTAACTTGTATGTGTTCTTTTATGAGCCACGTTTTGATTGCATCTTTTGTACTTGATGATGTTGGGATTCTATCTTCTACGTTAACTACGTTATGGTATGAAGCATTGTCCATTATCAGACAAGAAGGTCGATCTAATATTGGAAGGATACTTTTCTCGATCCAGTCTTTAAATATGTGCCCATTCATTTCGGAGTGGTAGTCTCTATTGTCTATGGATTTTGAAATGAAAACGAGATGAGCATTCTGCAACAACCCATTATGTCTGCTACCTGCATGTGCAACTATCAAACGTTGCCCTTTACTGCTTGGTACTGATCTTTTAATACTTCCATCTGCTAACTGCCATTCCTTTTCATTTGTATGATGAGCGTTGATCCAAGTTTCATCTAAATAAACAATATCATAATCATTTTCGCGCATTTCCTTCACTTCACGTAAATACTTGCTTCTAAGAGCTACTAGATGTGGCTTCTCACAAATAATGTTTTTTCCACCAGCATACTTTCTAAAGGTGAAGCCTGCACTTCTTAATATTTTCCATAATGAAGTTTTTGATATTTCAATGTCGTTGTTAGTTTTCAGCCAAAGCTTCAACTTTCTAAGTGTCACTTCTTCGTTTATATCAAACATTCGACAGATTTCTCTTTTTACTAGGTCCTTATCAAAACTGTCTAACGTTTCTTTCCTTCCTTGCTTTCTTGCATTTGTTGGCAATAAATATCCGCTTCCTTTAACTATTCGATCAAATGAACGTTTACACAAACCTAAAATATGCATTGTTCTCTTCTCAGGGTTTGATAAAGAACAATAAAGATGTCCCTTTTTACGCTCTCTGCAGAAGTATTGATAAATCTTTATAGCAATGTTATGCTCAGTAAAATATTTTGCCTTTATATTCATTCTCACATAGACTTGCAGAAGATAATATGGATAGTGCCGCCTCCTTTCTGTAAATATTGAGATTTGCCTCTGAATTATGACTCGAACTCGAGTCTACGGCCGTGATTTTGACGTCACATAATTTCCGGTTTCGGCTAAAATGTCATTTTGTGCTAAACGGGAAATTTCATATGTAACATTTCTTTATAAAAATTTATAGTGGAAACATAACTATTTTAGGACGGTGCGCATTCAGCCGTGAAGGTCATGCCTATATGTTAAAGAATCAGCTGTGAGATGTAAGCATCTACATAATCCCGCCGGTGTTTATAATATCGATTAACTTTTTTTTAATATAGGTTAAATAAGGCATCTTTGAAACTGGATCACATTTCTTTGATAAAAAAATATTTTTATAGCGACATTAGTATTCTAAACCTAACTTCAAAAGATCAATGCAAATGAACAATAAGTTTTTGAAAAAAATAAATTAATGTCTAGGCAAACGAATCTGAACGGACTATAGGTATTAATCTCTTAATCTTTCCATCTGATGAATGCCATTCCCTTTGGTTAGTGTGGTGAGCATTGATCCATGTTTCATCCAAGTACACAATATCATAACCTTGCTTGCGCACCTCTTTTACTTCACGTAAGTACTTGCTTCTCATGACTACTATATGTGGCTTCTCACAGATGATGTTTCGTCCATTGGAATACTTTCTGAATGTAAAGCCTGCAGCTCTCACATTCCTCCATAATGTAGACTTTGATATTTCAATACTGTTGTTCTTTTCAGCGATACTTTAAATTTTCTTATTGTAACAGTTTCATTCATATCCAACATTTTGCGAATTTCACTTCTAATAAGTTCACTGTTGAAATTATCCAACATTTTTGCTCTTCCTTGTGATTTTGTATATTTTGAACATTGACGGTCACGTGCTTGAATCCAGCGATTAAATGACCGTTTAGATAAATCCAGAATGTGTCTTGTCCTATTCTCAGTGTTTTCTAAAGAATGAAATAATCTTCCTCGTTTAGCCTTTTTGCAAAAATAGTCATACATTTTTATTGCAATGTTTTGTAAACTGCAGAATTTCATTTTAAGTCTCATGATAAATGTTATCGTTCCACGGCTCCACCTCTGAATGAACGGAAGTGGAACACACAATTTCTCGTGTTTTTTTACAAGTGTCTAATTGTGTCAAAAAACTACGGCGAAAGCGTGCAAACACATAAATTTTACCGTGTATGGATTTTTACTCGCTATTTTTAACTTAAAATACTGTAAACATTAAGTTTTGACTACATCAATGGGTCGTTATAAATTTATATAAATCAAATAAGCATCAATAATAACCAAATTTTTTAAAATGAAATTAATTCGCTGTTGGGTTCTAATCATTATAACTTTACATGCAAATTTTGAACAACTTACAAAAAGCGGTTAAAAAGCTATCGATTTTAAAAGTTGGGCACGAGTTATGAAACAAGCTATAATATAAAAAAACTGACAATCGATGTGTCATAAAAACTGACAATCGATGTGCTAATATAAAAACTGACCAAGATGTGTCATAAAAACTGACCAAGATATGTCATAAAAACTGACAATCGATGTGCTAATATAAAAACTGACCAAGATATGTCACAAAAACTTACCAAGATGTGCTACATATAGAAACTAACCAAGATATGTCATAAAAACTGACAATCGATGTGCTAATATAAAAACAAACCAAGATATGTCATAAAAACTGACAATCGATGTGCTAATATAAAAACTAACCAAGATATGTCATAAAAACTGACCAAGATGTGTCATAAAAACTGACCAAGATGTGTCATAAAAACTGACCAAGATGTGTCATAAAAACTGACCAAGATGTGTCATAAAAACTGACCAAGATGTGTCATAAAAACTGACCAAGATGTGTCATAAAAACTGACCAAGATGTGTCATAAAAACTGACCAAGATGTGTCATAAAAACTGACCAAGATGTGTCATAAAAACTGACCAAGATGTGTCATAAAAACTGACCAAGATGTGTCATAAAAACTGACCAAGATGTGTCATAAAAACTGACCAAGATGTGTCATAAAAACTGACCAAGATGTGTCATAAAAACTGACCAAGATTTGTCATAAAAACTGACCAAGATGTGTCATTAAAAACTGACCAAGATGTGTCATAAAAACTGACCAAGATGTGTCATAAAAACTGACCAAGATGTGCTACATATAAAAACTGACCAAAATATGTCAAAAACTGACCAAGATGTGTCATAAAAACTGACCAAGATGTGTCATAAAAACTGACCAAGATGTGCTACATATAAAAACCGACCACGATATGTCATAAAAACTGACAATCGATGTGCTAATATAAAAACTGACAATCGATGTGCTAATATAAAAACTGACCAAGATGTGTCATAAAAACTGACCAAGATGTGTCATAAAAACTGACCACAATGTGTCATAAAAACTGACCAAAATGTGTCATAAAAACTGACCAAAATGTGTCATAAAAACTGACCAAAATGTGTCATAAAAACTGACCAAGATGTGTAATAAAAACTGACCAAGGTGTGTCATAAAAACTGACCAAGATGTGTCATAAAAACTGACAATCGATGTGTGACATATAAAAACTGACCAAGATATGTCATAAAAACTGACAATCGATGTGCCAATATAAAAACTGACCAAGATGTGTCATAAAAACTGACCAAGATGTGCTACATATAAAAACTGACCAATATATGTCATAAAAACTGACCAAGATGTGCTACATATAAAAACTTACCAAGATATGTCATAAAAACTGACAATCGATGTGCTAATATAAAAACTGACCAAGATGTGTCATAAAGACTGACCAAGATGTGTCATAAAGACTGACCAAGATGTGTCATAAAGACTGACCAAGATGTGTCATAAAAACTGACCAAGATGTGTCATACAAACTGACCAAGATGTGTCATATATAAAAACTGACCATGATATGTCATAAAAGGGGCCAGTGGTGGGGAGTGTAGAACACTCCAAGGTAAGAAGACAGCTTCACAGGGAGGAACACAACACAATACTGACGTTTCGGCATGAGGCCTTTTTCAGAGTACAAGGACAACGAAAACAAACGGTGAAACAATTATCTATAATTACATGATCAGAAGAAGAGGATAGAAAAGAAAGAAGTAGGATGATGAAAAAAAATATGAAAAAAGTAGAGAGCTAAGATAAGAATATAGAGACAAGTATAGGAGAATATATGTATATATAAAATCACTTAGCTTAAACGACTGGTTAATCCGCCGGGAACCAAACGAAAGAATGACTACAGGAAGGACCTTCCGAGGCGGGAGAATGGAAACGAGGGTATGCCTGACCAGTGTTCATACACCTGAAGAGAGAACTAGAAACCCAAACACAAGCTAATGTCGTACAAGGAAAAGTGGTGGGAGAAGGAGAGGATATAAGGTAACTAGAAATAACGGAGCTTAACAAGAAGGGGGAGGGAAATGCGAAGAAGGGAGAAGAGAAATGAAAAGGACAGAGAGTCCGGAAAGAGGAATATGAAGAGAGGTGGTGAAAGAAAGAAGGAACGAAAGAAGTAGGGCCCAGCGAGGTAAAGAAGAAGGGAACGGAGAGACTGAGGAGGATACTAGGAATATATATACAAAGAGGAGTATACACCAGAGGAGGACAGGTAAAAGATAGGATGAGAAGCGGAGGGGATACACAGAGAATAATACGTTGGCAGGAGTGCCTAGAGAGGAAAGGAAGTGGGGAAACGGAGAAAGCGATGAGGAGGAGAAGGATAAAAAGGTAATACGCAGAAAGGAAAAAAGGAGGGGGGGGATGGAAGGGTACAGAAGGATAGGGGTGAAGACAAGGAGCAGATGAGCATAAATGTGAGATAAGAAGAAGAGTAGGGGTGGGAGAAGGGTACAGAGGAAAAGGGGTCCTCAGAGGGACTGGGATACATTGATGCCGCGAGGGGTGAGGCAACCCCAACAAGCGATCAGACGGTGCTCAAGAGTGAGACGACTGTGGTGATCAGAAGAGCATGTTACTAAGCCAGTGACCAAGACATCGGCTATACCATGATGGCCAACCGAGTTGAAGTGGGCAGCTACAGGAGTGCCAGCTTCTCGGGTGATGTGTAAATGTTCTCGGCACCTATCGCCGATCCGACGACCAGATTGACCGATGTAGGTTAACTTGCATCTCTTGCAGATGATGGCATAAATGATTTTACGCGATGTGCAAGTGAATCCCTCTCTGATCTCGAAAGGACCATTAGGAAAGAGAACAGTGTCCGTCTGGAGAACGTGGTCACAAGTTTTGCACACTCTGCGGTTGCAGGGAATAGTACCTCTACGGCTATGGAGGGAAGCTGGAAGACGACCTCTGACAAGAAAGTCGCGGAGGTTACGGTCACGTCTAAAGGCCACCAGTGGTGGGTCGGGAAAGAGCAGACGAGTAGTAGGGTCAGATCGGAGAATGGGGAGGTAGCGATGAATCGTCCTAATCACAGCGTAATGGTGAGGGTGATAGGTGAGGGCGAGTACTACTCTATCCAAGGGGGTATGAGTAGAAGGGGTAAGAGCAGATTGACGAGAAGTGTGGAGAACTCGACGCAGGGCAGGGAGGAGAGCTGATTCAGGATAGAGGCGTTGGCGGAAGAAGTCAAGCATAAGGTGGGCATTGTGAAGGAAATCTTCATCGTCTTGGCAAAGGCAACGAAGTCTGAGAAGCTGAGAATAGGGAAGAGAGCTCTTACAAGAAGTAGGATGAAAGGAGTCGTAGCGGAGGAAACTGGGAATCAGTGGTCTTGTAGAAGACCGAGGTGAGAAGATGAGAGGTGCCCAAAGAGACTGAGATATCTAGAAAAGATACGGAGGAGGTAGAGATGATGTAGGTGATGCGGATAGAGGCGTGGAAATGACCAACATACTCGATGAAGCGGGAGATCTCATCCTCTGGAAGGTCAGTCAGACCGATGCAATCATCGATGTACCTACGATACATAAGGGGAAGAGGGCCCTGGTAGGTATGGAAGATGTCATAAAAACTGACCGTGTCATAACTGACCAAGATGTGTTTTAAAAACTGACCAAGATGTGTCTTAAAAACTGACCAAGATGTATCTTAAAAACTGACCAAGATGTGTCTTAAAAACTGACCAAGATGTGTCTTAAAAACTGACCAAGATGTGTCTTAAAAACTGACCAAGACGTGCTATAAAAACTGACGAGATGTGCTTAAAAAAAAAAAACTTGGACCTAGATTTGCTATAAAAAACTGACGATGTGCTAATATAAAAACTGACTAAGATATGCTATAAAAGCTCTCGATGTGCTAATATAAAAACTGACCAAGATATGCTATAAAAACTGACAATCGATGTGTTAATATAAAAAACTGACAATCGATGTGCTAATATAAAAACTGACCAAGATGTGCTAATATAAAAACTGACCAAGATGTGCTAATATAAAAACTGACCAAGATGTGCTAATATAAAAACTGACGATGTGCTAATATAAAAACTGACCAAGATGTGTCATAAAAACTGACCAAGATATGTCAAAAACTGACAATCGATGTGCTAATATAAAAACTGACCAAGATGTGTCATAAAAACTGACAATCGATGTGCTAATATAAAAACTGACGATGTGCTAATATAAAAACTGACCAAGATGTGTCATAAAAACTGACCAAGATGTGTCATAAAAACTGACCAAGATGTGTCATAAAAACTGACCAAGATGTGTCATAAAAACTGACCAAGATGTGAAATAAAAACGGACAATCGATGTGCTAATATAAAAACTGACGATGTGCTAACATAAAAACTGACCATCGATGTGCTAACATAAAAACTGACAATCGATGTGCTAACATAAAAACTGACAATCGATGTGCTAATATAAAAACTGACCATGGTATGTCATAAAAGGGGCCAGTGGTGGGGAGTGTAGAACACTCCAAGGTATGAAGACAGCTTCACAAGGGAGGAACACAACACAATACTGACGTTTCGGCCTGAGGCCTTTTTCAGAGTACAAGGAAACGAAAACAAACGGTGAAACACAATTATCTATAATTCCATGAATAGAAGAAGAGGATAGAAAAGAAAAAAGTAGGATGATGGAAAAAAATATGAAAAAAGTAGAGAGCTAAGATAAGAATATAGACAAGTATAGGAGAATATATGTATATATAAAATCACTTAGCTTAAACGACTGGTTAATCCGCCGGGAACCAAACGAAAGAATGACTACAGGAAGGACCTTCCGAGGCGGGAGAATGGAAAAAGGGTATGCCTGACCAGTGTCATAAAAACTGACAATCTATGTGCTAATATAAAAACTGACCAAGATTTGCTATAAAAACCGACAATCGATGTGCTAATATAAAAACTGACAATCGATGTGCTAATATAAAAAACTGACAATCGATGTGCTAATATAAAAAACTGACAATCGATGTGCTAATATAAAAAACTGACAATCGATGTGTTAATATAAAAAAACTGACAATCGATGTGCTAATATAAAAAATGACAATCGATGTGTTAATATAAAAAATGACGATGTGTTAATATAAATACTGACAATCGATGTGCTAGTTATAAAAACTGACTATGTGCTAATATAAAAACTGACCAAGATTTGCTATAAAAACTGACAATCGATGTGCTAATATTAAACCTGTAGCACATGATGTGCCTACCGAACGAGGGTTTTCTATTGGATTCCCCCTTAACGTTGTTACTTCTATTGTGGCGATTCATGATTGCTCAAAGAAATTACGACGGTGGTTTTCTGTTGCCTTCCGTCGGTTTGTTTACAGTTGGCCCCACTAGCCTTTGACTAAAAATTCTCATCCACAAGGCTGTGGGGTTTTATTTCGGGGTACCCTCCCTTAGCCTTTTACTCTCCCGAGCTTACCTGCAAAGCAGAAGGGCAGCCACAGGTTGTACTGTTTACTACATACAGTAGCAGGTAAAATTACCTGACCTGACATTCATTCATTCTGGTGCTGTCACCAGATTTGTTTAATACTTATAGTGAGATTATTATAAGATCCATAAGGGACATGGCTGGAATAACAATCGTAGGTCATAATATAAATAATCTAAGGTATGCTGATGATACAGTCTTAATAGCTAAGAGTGAAAATGAGTTACAAGAAATATTGGATGGACATTATTGTGGAGAAAAGCAAAAATAAAAGACTCGGCCGTAATAGCAAAAAGACAGGTAATAGTAACAACAAAGAAAAACATCACCTCAGTTCAAAATAAAGACAAGTGGAACAATATTAAAACAGGTAAATGAATTTAAATATTTGGGAACTTTGTTAACCTCAGACGGAAGATGTACAAAAGAGGTGAGATGCAGAATGGCTCAGGCAAAAGCAGATTTCACAAAAATGAAGATACTATGCAATCCATTTTTTTTTACAATAGAAACAATAAAAAGAGTTTCTTAAATGTTGCGTAGATCCAGTCTTAACATATGGATGCGAATCAGGGACAATAGGACAACAGACAAGAAAATCACTGGAGTCTGTAGAAATGTGGTTTTACAGAAGAATGTTGAGAGTACCATGGACAGCTAAGAAGAGTAATGAAAACGTTCCGAAAGAGGTCAAAGCAAAATGAGAGCTCATTTCCAATATTAGGAAGAGACCATCATTTTTTGGCCATTTAATGAGAAGAGAACTGGAATATATTGTAACAACTGGGAAAATTGAGGGACGAAGAGATAGAGGGAAGCAAAGAGAAAAAATAAGACAGCTTAAGAGAATGGCTTAGCAGAAGGTCAACAACAGAAATGATAAATAGCTGCCGAGATCGAAAATTGTGGAGAGACGATCACCTACGCCAGCAGGCCCTGTACTTGATGTATATAAAAACTGACCAAGATTTGCTATAAAAACTGACAATCGATGTGCTAATATAAAAACTGACAATCGATGCGCTAATATAAAAACTGACAATCGATGCGCTAATATAAAAACTGACAATCGATGTGCTAATATAAAAACTGACAATCGATGCGCTAATATAAAAACTGACAATCGATGCGCTAATATAAAAACTGACCAAGATGTGCTATAAAACTGACGATGTTCTATAAAAACTGACAATCGATGTGTTAATATAAAAACTGACAAAGATTTGCTATAAAACTGACAATCGATGTGCTAATATAAAAACTGACCAAGATTTGCTATAAAACTGACAATCGATGTGCTATAAAAACTGACAATCGATGTGCTAATATAAAACTGACAATCGATGTCCTATAAAAACTGACAATCGATGTGCTAATATAAAAACTGACCAAGATTTGCTATAAAACTGACAATCGATGTGCTATAAAAACTGACAATCGATGTGCTAATATAAAAACTGACAATCGATGCGCTAATATAAAAACTGACAATCGATGCGCTAATATAAAAACTGACAATCGATGTGCTAATATAAAAACTGACAATCGATGCGCTAATATAAAAACTGACAATCGATGCGCTAATATAAAAACTGACAATCGATGTGCTAATATAAAAAAATTACGATGTGCTAATATAAAAAAATGACGATGTGCTAATATAAAAAATGACCAAGATGTGCTATAAAACTGGCGATATTCTATAAAAACTGACAATCGATGTGCTAATATAAAAACTGACCAAGATTTGCTATAAAACTGACAATCGATGTGCTAATATAAAAACTGACCAAGATTTGCTATAAAACTGACAATCGATGTGCTATAAAAACTGACAATCGATGTGCTATAAAAACTGACAATCGATGTGCTAATATAAAAACTGACCAAGATTTGCTATAAAACTGACAATCGATGTGCTATAAAAAACTGACAATCGATGTGCTATAAAAACTGACAATCGATGTGCTAATATAAAAACTGACCAAGATTTGCTATAAAACTGACAATCGATGTCCTATAAAAACTGACAATCGATGTGCTAATATAAAAACCGACCAAGATTTGCTATAAAACTGACAATCGATGTCCTATAAAAACTGACGATGTGCTAATATAAAAACTGACCAAGATTTGCTATAAAACTGACAATCGATGTGCTATAAAAACTGACAATCGATGTGCTAATATAAAAACTGACAATCGATGTTCTAATATAAAAACTGACAATCGATGCGCTAAAATAAAAACTGACAATCGATGCGCTAATATAAAAACTGACAATCGATGTGCTAATATAAAAAATGACGATGTTCTAATATAAAAACTGACCAAGATGTGCTATAAAACTGGCGATATTCTATAAAAACTAACAATCGATGTGTTAATATAAAAACTGACCAAGATTTGCTATAAAACTGACAATCGATGTGCTAATATAAAAACTGACCAAGATTTGCTATAAAACTGACAAGCGTTGTGCTATAAAAACTGACAATCGATGTGCTAATATAAAAACTGACCAAGATTTGCTATAAAACTGACGATGTGCTATAAAAACTGACAATCGATGTGCTAATATAAAAACTGACGATGTGCTAATATAAAAACTGACCAAGATTTGCAATAAAACTGACAATCGATGTGCTATAAAAACTGACAATCGATGTGCTATAAAAACTGACAATCGATGTGCTAATATAAAAACTGACCAAGATTTGCTATAAAACTGACAATCGATGTCCTATAAAAACTGACAATCGATGTGCTAATATAAAAACCGACCAAGATTTGCTATAAAACTGACAATCGAAGTCCTATAAAAACTGACGATGTGCTAATATAAAAACTGACCAAGATTTGCTATAAAACTGACAATCGATGTGCTATAAAAACTGACAATCGATGTGCTAATATAAAAACTGACAATCGATGTTCTAATATAAAAACTGACAATCGATGCGCTAAAATAAAAACTGACAATCGATGCGCTAATATAAAAACTGACAATCGATGTGCTAATATAAAAAATGACGATGTTCTAATATAAAAACTGACCAAGATGTGCTATAAAACTGGCGATATTCTATAAAAACTAACAATCGATGTGTTAATATAAAAACTGACCAAGATTTGCTATAAAACTGACAATCGATGTGCTAATATAAAAACTGACCAAGATTTGCTATAAAACTGACAAGCGATGTGCTATAAAAACTGACAATCGATGTGCTAATATAAAAACTGACCAAGATTTGCTATAAAACTGACGATGTGCTATAAAAACTGACAATCGATGTGCTAATATAAAAACTGACAATCGATGTGCTAATATAAAAACTGACCAAGATTTGCAATAAAACTGACAATCGATGTGCTATAAAAACTGACAATCGATGTGCTATAAAAACTGACAATCGATGTGCTAATATAAAAACTGACCAAGATTTGCTATAAAACTGACAATCGATGTCCTATAAAAACTGACAATCGATGTGCTAATATAAAAACCGACCAAGATTTGCTATAAAACTGACAATCGATGTGCTATAAAAACTGACGATGTGCTAATATAAAAACTGACCAAGATTTGCTATAAAACTGACAATCGATGTGCTATAAAAACTGACAATCGATGTGCTAATATAAAAACTGACAATCGATGTTCTAATATAAAAACTGACAATCGATGCGCTAATATAAAAACTGACAATCGATGCGCTAATATAAAAACTGACAATCGATGTGCTAATATAAAAAATGACGATGTTCTAATATAAAAACTGACCAAGATGTGCTATAAAACTGGCGATATTCTATAAAAACTAACAATCGATGTGTTAATATAAAAACTGACCAAGATTTGCTATAAAACTGACAATCGATGTGCTAATATAAAAACTGACAATCGATGCGCTAATATAAAAACTGACAATCGATGCGCTAATATAAAAACTGACAATCGATGCGCTAATATAAAAACTGACAATCGATGTGCTAATATAAAAACTGACAATCGATGCGCTAATATAAAAACTGACAATCGATGTGCTAATATAAAAACTGACCAAGATGTGTCATAAAAACTGACAATCGATGTGCTAATATAAAAACTGACGATGTGCTAATATAAAAACTGACCAAGATGTGTCATAAAAACTGACCAAGATGTGTCATAAAAACTGACCAAGATGTGTCATAAAAACTGACCAAGATGTGT
Organism: Megaustenia siamemsis; assembly: GCA_032433765.1. Classification (NCBI taxonomy): domain Eukaryota; kingdom Metazoa; phylum Mollusca; class Gastropoda; order Stylommatophora; family Ariophantidae; genus Megaustenia; species Megaustenia siamemsis. The sequence continues at coordinate 27,712,413 of JAVIAB010000102.1, read as the reverse complement.
CATAAAAACTGACCAAGATGTGAAATAAAAACGGACAATCGATGTGCTAATATAAAAACTGACGATGTGCTAACATAAAAACTGACCATCGATGTGCTAACATAAAAACTGACCATCGATGTGCTAACATAAAAACTGACAATCGATGTGCTAATATAAAAACTGACCATGGTATGTCATAAAAGGGGCCAGTGGTGGGGAGTGTAGAACACTCCAAGGTATGAAGACAGCTTCACAAGGGAGGAACACAACACAATACTGACGTTTCGGCCTGAGGCCTTTTTCAGAGTACAAGGAAACGAAAACAAACGGTGAAACACAATTATCTATAATTCCATGAATAGAAGAAGAGGATAGAAAAGAAAAAAGTAGGATGATGGAAAAAAATATGAAAAAAGTAGAGAGCTAAGATAAGAATATAGACAAGTATAGGAGAATATATGTATATATAAAATCACTTAGCTTAAACGACTGGTTAATCCGCCGGGAACCAAACGAAAGAATGACTACAGGAAGGACCTTCCGAGGCGGGAGAATGGAAAAAGGGTATGCCTGACCAGTGTCATAAAAACTGACAATCTATGTGCTAATATAAAAACTGACCAAGATTTGCTATAAAAACCGACAATCGATGTGCTAATATAAAAACTGACAATCGATGTGCTAATATAAAAAACTGACAATCGATGTGCTAATATAAAAAACTGACAATCGATGTGTTAATATAAAAAACTGACAATCGATGTGCTAATATAAAAAATGACGATGTGTTAATATAAAAAATGACGATGTGTTAATATAAATACTGACAATCGATGTGCTAGTTATAAAAACTGACTATGTGCTAATATAAAAACTGACCAAGATTTGCTATAAAAACTGACAATCGATGTGCTAATATTAAACCTGTAGCACATGATGTGCCTACCGAACGAGGGTTTTCTATTGGATTCCCCCTTAACGTTGTTACTTCTATTGTGGCGATTCATGATTGCTCAAAGAAATTACGACGGTGGTTTTCTGTTGCCTTCCGTCGGTTTGTTTACAGTTGGCCCCACTAGCCTTTGACTAAAAATTCTCATCCACAAGGCTGTGGGGTTTTATTTCGGGGTACCCTCCCTTAGCCTTTTACTCTCCCGAGCTTACCTGCAAAGCAGAAGGGCAGCCACAGGTTGTACTGTTTACTACATACAGTAGCAGGTAAAATTACCTGACCTGACATTCATTCATTCTGGTGCTGTCACCAGATTTGTTTAATACTTATAGTGAGATTATTATAAGATCCATAAGGGACATGGCTGGAATAACAATCGTAGGTCATAATATAAATAATCTAAGGTATGCTGATGATACAGTCTTAATAGCTAAGAGTGAAAATGAGTTACAAGAAATATTGGATGGACATTATTGTGGAGAAAAGCAAAAATAAAAGACTCGGCCGTAATAGCAAAAAGACAGGTAATAGTAACAACAAAGAAAAACATCACCTCAGTTCAAAATAAAGACAAGTGGAACAATATTAAAACAGGTAAATGAATTTAAATATTTGGGAACTTTGTTAACCTCAGACGGAAGATGTACAAAAGAGGTGAGATGCAGAATGGCTCAGGCAAAAGCAGATTTCACAAAAATGAAGATACTATGCAATCCATTTTTTTTACAATAGAAACAATAAAAAGAGTTTCTTAAATGTTGCGTAGATCCAGTCTTAACATATGGATGCGAATCAGGGACAATAGGACAACAGACAAGAAAATCACTGGAGTCTGTAGAAATGTGGTTTTACAGAAGAATGTTGAGAGTACCATGGACAGCTAAGAAGAGTAATGAAAACGTTCCGAAAGAGGTCAAAGCAAAATGAGAGCTCATTTCCAATATTAGGAAGAGACCATCATTTTTTGGCCATTTAATGAGAAGAGAACTGGAATATATTGTAACAACTGGGAAAATTGAGGGACGAAGAGATAGAGGGAAGCAAAGAGAAAAAATAAGACAGCTTAAGAGAATGGCTTAGCAGAAGGTCAACAACAGAAATGATAAATAGCTGCCGAGATCGAAAATTGTGGAGAGACGATCACCTACGCCAGCAGGCCCTGTACTTGATGTATATAAAAACTGACCAAGATTTGCTATAAAAACTGACAATCGATGTGCTAATATAAAAACTGACAATCGATGCGCTAATATAAAAACTGACAATCGATGCGCTAATATAAAAACTGACAATCGATGTGCTAATATAAAAACTGACAATCGATGCGCTAATATAAAAACTGACAATCGATGCGCTAATATAAAAACTGACCAAGATGTGCTATAAAACTGACGATGTTCTATAAAAACTGACAATCGATGTGTTAATATAAAAACTGACAAAGATTTGCTATAAAACTGACAATCGATGTGCTAATATAAAAACTGACCAAGATTTGCTATAAAACTGACAATCGATGTGCTATAAAAACTGACAATCGATGTGCTAATATAAAACTGACAATCGATGTCCTATAAAAACTGACAATCGATGTGCTAATATAAAAACTGACCAAGATTTGCTATAAAACTGACAATCGATGTGCTATAAAAACTGACAATCGATGTGCTAATATAAAAACTGACAATCGATGTGCTAATATAAAAACTGACAATCGATGCGCTAATATAAAAACTGACAATCGATGCGCTAATATAAAAACTGACGATGTGCTAATATAAAAACTGACAATCGATGCGCTAATATAAAAACTGACAATCGATGCGCTAATATAAAAACTGACAATCGATGTGCTAATATAAAAACTGACAATCGATGCGCTAATATAAAAACTGACAATCGATGCGCTAATATAAAAACTGACCAAGATGTGCTATAAAACTGACAATCGATGTGCTATAAAAACTGACAATCGATGTGCTAATATAAAACTGACAATCGATGTCCTATAAAAACTGACAATCGATGTGCTAATATAAAAACTGACCAAGATTTGCTATAAAACTGACAATCGATGTGCTATAAAAACTGACAATCGATGTGCTAATATAAAAACTGACAATCGATGTGCTAATATAAAAACTGACAATCGATGCGCTAATATAAAAACTGACAATCGATGCGCTAATATAAAAACTGACAATCGATGTGCTATAAAAACTGACAATCGATGCGCTAATATAAAAACTGACAATCGATGTGCTAATATAAAAACTGACCAAGATTTGCTATAAAACTGACGATGTGCTATAAAAACTGACAATCGATGTGCTAATATAAAAACTGACAATCGATGTGCTAATATAAAAACTGACCAAGATTTGCTATAAAACTGACAATCGATGTGCTATAAAAACTGACAATCGATGTGCTATAAAAACTGACAATCGATGTGCTAATATAAAAACTGACCAAGATTTGCTATAAAACTGACAATCGATGTCCTATAAAAACTGACAATCGATGTGCTAATATAAAAACCGACCAAGATTTGCTATAAAACTGACAATCGATGTGCTATAAAAACTAACGATGTGCTAATATACAAACTGACCAAGATTTGCTATAAAACTGACAATCGATGTGCTATAAAAACTGACAATCGATGTGCTAATATAAAAACTGACAATCGATGTTCTAATATAAAAACTGACAATCGATGCGCTAATATAAAAACTGACAATCGATGCGCTAATATAAAAACTGACAATCGATGTGCTAATATAAAAAATGACGATGTTCTAATATAAAAACTGACCAAGATGTGCTATAAAACTGGCGATATTCTATAAAAACTAACAATCGATATGTTAATATAAAAACTGACCAAGATTTGCTATAAAACTGATAATCGATGTGCTAATATAAAAACTGACAATCGATGCGCTAATATAAAAACTGACAATCGATGCGCTAATATAAAAACTGACAATCGATGTGCTAATATAAAAACTGACAATCGATGCGCTAATATAAAAACTGACAATCGATGCGCTAATATAAAAACTGACCAAGATGTGCTATAAAACTGACGATGTTCTATAAAAACTGACGATGTGTTAATATAAAAACTGACAAAGATTTGCTATAAAACTGACAATCGATGTGCTAATATAAAAACTGATCAAGATTTGCTATAAAACTGACAATCGATGTGCTATAAAAACTGACAATCGATGTGCTAATATAAAACTGACAATCGATGTCCTATAAAAACTGACAATCGATGTGCTAATATAAAAACTGACCAAGATTTGCTATAAAACTGACAATCGATGTGCTATAAAAACTGACAATCGATGTGCTAATATAAAAACTGACAATCGATGTGCTAATATAAAAACTGACAATCGATGCGCTAATATAAAAACTGACAATCGATGCGCTAATATAAAAACTGACGATGTGCTAATATAAAAACTGACAATCGATGCGCTAATATAAAAACTGACAATCGATGCGCTAATATAAAAACTGACAATCGATGTGCTAATATAAAAACTTACAATCGATGCGCTAATATAAAAACTGACAATCGATGCGCTAATATAAAAACTGACCAAGATGTGCTATAAAACTGCCGATGTTCTATAAAAACTGACGATGTGTTAATATAAAAACTGACAAAGATTTGCTATAAAACTGACAATCGATGTGCTAATATAAAAACTGACCAAGATTTGCTATAAAACTGACAATCGATGTGCTATAAAAACTGACAATCGATGTGCTAATATAAAACTGACAATCGATGTCCTATAAAAACTGACAATCGATGTGCTAATATAAAAACTGACCAAGATTTGCTATAAAACTGACAATCGATGTGCTATAAAAACTGACAATCGATGTGCTAATATAAAAACTGACAATCGATGTGCTAATATAAAAACTGACAATCGATGCGCTAATATAAAAACTGACAATCGATGCGCTAATATAAAAACTGACAATCGATGTGCTAATATAAAAACTGACAATCGATGCGCTAATATAAAAACTGACAATCGATGCGCTAATATAAAAACTGACAATCGATGTGCTAATATAAAAAAATGACGATGTGCTAATATAAAAAAATGACGATGTGCTAATATAAAAAATGACGATGTGCTAATATAAAAACTGACCAAGATGTGCTATAAAACTGGCGATATTCTATAAAAACTGACAATCGATGTGCTAATATAAAAACTGACCAAGATTTGCTATAAAACTGACAATCGATGTGCTAATATAAAAACTGACCAAGATTTGCTATAAAACTGACAATCGATGTGCTATAAAAACTGACAATCGATGTGCTATAAAAACTGACAATCGATGTGCTAATATAAAAACTGACAATCGATGTGCTAATATAAAAACTGACAATCGATGCGCTAATATAAAAACTGACAATCGATGCGCTAATATAAAAACTGACAATCGATGTGCTAATATAAAAACTGACAATCGATGCGCTAATATAAAAACTGACCAAGATGTGTCATAAAAACTGACAATCGATGCGCTAATATAAAAACTGACAATCGATGTGCTAATATAAAAACTGACAATCGATGTGCTAATATAAAAACTGACCAAGATTTGCTATAAAACTGACAATCGATGTGCTATAAAAAACTGACAATCGATGTGCTATAAAAACTGACAATCGATGTGCTATAAAAACTGACAATCGATGTGCTAATATAAAAACTGACCAAGATTTGCTATAAAACTGACAACCGATGTCCTATAAAAACTGACAATCGATGTGCTAATATAAAAACCGACCAAGATTTGCTATAAAACTGACAATCGATGTCCTATAAAAACTGACGATGTGCTAATATAAAAACTGACCAAGATTTGCTATAAAACTGACAATCGATGTGCTATAAAAACTGACAATCGATGTGCTAATATAAAAACTGACAATCGATGTTCTAATATAAAAACTGACAATCGATGCGCTAATATAAAAACTGACAATCGATGCGCTAATATAAAAACTGACAATCGATGTGCTAATATAAAAAATGACGATGTTCTAATATAAAAACTGACCAAGATGTGCTATAAAACTGGCGATATTCTATAAAAACTAACAATCGATGTGTTAATATAAAAACTGACCAAGATTTGCTATAAAACTGACAATCGATGTGCTAATATAAAAACTGACCAAGATTTGCTATAAAACTGACAATCGATGTGCTATAAAAACTGACAAGCGATGTGCTATAAAAACTGACAATCGATGTGCTAATATAAAAACTGACCAAGATTTGCTATAAAACTGACGATGTGCTATAAAAACTGACTATCGATGTGCTAATATAAAAACTGACAATCGATGTGCTAATATAAAAACTGACCAAGATTTGCTATAAAACTGACAATCGATGTGCTATAAAAACTGACAATCGATGTGCTATAAAAACTGACAATCGATGTGCTAATATAAAAACTGACCAAGATTTGCTATAAAACTGACAACCGATGTCCTATAAAAACTGACAATCGATGTGCTAATATAAAAACCGACCAAGATTTGCTATAAAACTGACAATCGATGTCCTATAAAAACTGACGATGTGCTAATATAAAAACTGACCAAGATTTGCTATAAAACTGACAATCGATGTGCTATAAAAACTGACAATCGATGTGCTAATATAAAAACTGACAATCGATGTTCTAATATAAAAACTGACAATCGATGCGCTAATATAAAAACTGACAATCGATGCGCTAATATAAAAACTGACAATCGATGTGCTAATATAAAAAATGACGATGTTCTAATATAAAAACTGACCAAGATGTGCTATAAAACTGGCGATATTCTATAAAAACTAACAATCGATGTGTTAATATAAAAACTGACCAAGATTTGCTATAAAACTGACAATCGATGTGCTAATATAAAAACTGACCAAGATTTGCTATAAAACTGACAATCGATGTGCTATAAAAACTGACAAGCGATGTGCTATAAAAACTGACAATCGATGTGCTAATATAAAAACTGACCAAGATTTGCTATAAAACTGACGATGTGCTATAAAAACTGACAATCGATGTGCTAATATAAAAACTGACAATCGATGTGCTAATATAAAAACTGACCAAGATTTGCTATAAAACTGACAATCGATGTGCTATAAAAACTGACAATCGATGTGCTATAAAAACTGACAATCGATGTGCTAATATAAAAACTGACCAAGATTTGCTATAAAACTGACAATCGATGTCCTATAAAAACTGACAATCGATGTGCTAATATAAAAACCGACCAAGATTTGCTATAAAACTGACAATCGATGTCCTATAAAAACTGACGATGTGCTAATATAAAAACTGACCAAGATTTGCTATAAAACTGACAATCGATGTGCTATAAAAACTGACAATCGATGTGCTAATATAAAAACTGACAATCGATGTTCTAATATAAAAACTGACAATCGATGCGCTAATATAAAAACTGACAATCGATGCGCTAATATAAAAACTGACAATCGATGTGCTAATATAAAAAATGACGATGTTCTAATATAAAAACTGACCAAGATGTGCTATAAAACTGGCGATATTCTATAAAAACTAACAATCGATGTGTTAATATAAAAACTGACCAAGATTTGCTATAAAACTGACAATCGATGTGCTAATATAAAAACTGACCAAGATTTGCTATAAAACTGACGATGTGCTATAAAAACTGACAAGCGATGTGCTATAAAAAATGACAATCGATGTGCTAATATAAAAACTGACCAAGATTTGCTATAAAACTGACAATCGATGTGCTATAAAAACTGACAATCGATGTTTTAATATAAAAACTGACAATCGTGTTAATATAAAAACTGACGATGTTTTTATATAAAAACTGACAATCGTGTTAATATAAAAACTGGCAATCGATGTGTTAATATAAAAACTGACCAAGATATGCTATAAAAACTGTCGAGATAAAATGGAACAGGCAGCTAATTGCAGTGCTGCACTAAATCTGATAGCAAGAAGCCAGTAGTGGGGTGTATTATACACTTCAAGATCCATGGTGACAGCTTTACAAAAAAAAAAGGAACACAAAATGCTGACGTTTCAGCCGGCGGCCTTCTTCAGATTAAGGGGACGACATCAAACGGTGAGGCACAAATATCTATAGCTACATGTCGGATGATAAAGTTAGGGAGAGGTGGACAGATGAGAGATAGGATGGTGAGATGAAGAGATGAGTCACATGTGGGAGGGTAGGTGAAGTGTAGAGATATACAATTTTAAGTATAGAGAAATGACGAGCTTAAAACTTAAGTGAAAAGTATATTATATATCTATTAAAAAATATATTGAAAATGACTTAGCTGGAGTGACTTGGCTGTCCCGCGTGGGGGAATCCATCCAAATGAAAGTTGCCACATGGAGAAACAGTCATGTGATATGACTCATGGCAGTCAGGCGAGACTGACCAGGGGTGTTGAAATTGGCCAAGCAACAGGAACAGGGCCTGTAGGTGATAAGTGGTTAATAGGAACAGATGGGGAGAGCCAGCTAGATAGGTTCGTAAACAAAAGGCGTTGGACAAAGGATGAGGCAGTAGTACAATACACTAGCCCGAGGGAGACATGTCGAGGGCAAACAAACGAGGAGGATAGAATGCCAAAGTTAGGTGGCCTAATCAAAGGAATGGAAGACAGAGGGAAGATAACCCAGGTGGAGATAACTAGCGAAGTTGTGATAAGGTCAGGAGAGCAGCTGTAGACAAGTAGCTACTGAGCACCAGAGAAATGGTGAACCAGAAGGCAATGTGGTCAAATGGGAGATGATAAAGAGAGGTTGTGTACTAAGAATGGATATACTAGAAGTGGATGAATAGAGAAGTATATATATATATATATATATATATATATATATATATATATATATATATATATATATATATATATATATATATATATATATATAGGGGGGGGGGGTTGCTTGCTGTATACTCGAAGTTGGGATAGTAGAAATTGTGCACCGGAAGTGGAGCTAGAGGAAGAATATAAAAAAAACAGGTATACTAGAAGTAGATAAATGGAGAGGTGGTGGGCTAGAAGTAAGATAGAGAATGGGCTTGTAGGAAGTAATAGAGAAGTGGTGCGCTAGAAGTTAGTACAAAGAGGTAGAGAAGTAGATAAATGGTGAAACTAAAGTGGATACAGAGGTGGTGTGTAAGTTGCAGATGAATAGACGGAGTCCTACAAGAGGATTCAAAGTGGATATTGGGATAAGTGGAGTACTGGATGGGTAGACAGAAGTGTATAATATATATTTACATATATATATATATATATACATATATATAAAAGTAAAGTACCCCCGTCACGCCAAGTGGCGTATGGGGAATATGATGTTAGTGACCATAAATTTTAGACCTTCGGCACATGATTTTTTGGGGTAATGTGGTAGGTATAACGCCCGTGCCGCTTTGCTTTCACAGAAAAAAATCCGGTACCCATTAAAGACTGGGTGAACTGGAGGCCGTCGGTTGGGATCGAACCCTACCTCTTGTCCCTTGTAGTAGTCCAGTTCACTAACCACTGAGCTATCGCGGCTCCCTAGGTAGACGGAAGTGGTTACTAAAAATGAATAGAAAGAGAAGTGGTGTGTTAGACGTAGAAAGTGAGTGGAGAAATGGTGCAGCCAACAGAGAGGTAGTATACTAAGAGTAAATATATATAGTAATATGGAAGTGGTGTACTAAATGATAAGACCAGGAAGGGGTTACTGTAAGTCAATAGAGAGAGAAGGGGTAGACTAGACGTAGAAAAACAGATTGTTATAGGTAGTGGAGTACAGAGGTGGGAGTGGGAGAAAGAGGGTCCTCAGAGGGACAGGGATACATTGAGGGGTGAGGCAACTCCGACGGGAGATTCTCTAGAGTGAATCGATTGTGGATGTCAGAGGAATATCACAACAGGTCATTGAGCAGGACATCAGCCTTACCACGATGACCCCTAGCGTTAAAGTGGGCTGCTATGGGGGTGCCTGCATCTCGGGTGATGTCATATAGATGTTTACGGCATCAAATCCAGAGACTGCGTTCATTTTGACTACCGTAGGTCAACTTCCTGTGTGTTACCGGGGCCTCATTATGAGGGAAGTAAAGAATAGTGACATGGTGACCTTCCAGGTATGTCGTAAGAGGCGACTAAGGAGATTGATAGATGGCTTGACAAGCTGTCATTGTAAAAGTATTGTTATGGAAACAGCGCCATATATTTTAGAGCAGTGATCTCTGCAATATGTGCCACTTTGGCACGCAAGGTTTCTGTTTTTGAGATTATGGTTCTGCCCTATGTGCCGTCTTCGGCTCGAAAGGACAAGATATAGGTCAACTTGCATCGCTTGCAAATAATATAAATGATGTTGCGCGATGTGCAAGTGAATTCCTTTCTGATATCGAAAGTGCCATTGGGGAAGAGAACAGTATCCGCCTGGAGAACGTGGTTGCAAGTATTGCATACGCTGCTGTTGCAGCAGATAGTACCCCGATGGCTAAGGGGGGAAGCAGGAAGGCGCCCTTAAGTAATGAAGGTTCCGGTCACGCTTACAGCCACTAATGAGGGGTCAGGGAAGAGCAGATGGATAGTGGAGCCAGATCGGAGAATAGGGAGGTAGCGGTGAATTATGATAATCACAGCGTGGTGGTATCCCAACCGACGGCTTCCGGGTTCACCCAGCCTTAAATGGGTACCGGATTTTGTTCTGGGAAAGTAAAGCAGCACGGGCGTAATACTGACCACATTACCCCAAAAATCATGTGCTGAAGGTCTGTAAAATATAGGGTCACTAACACAATATTTCCCTATACGCCACTTGGCGTGACGGGGGTACTTTACTTTTTTTTTGTACAGCGTGGTGGTGAGGGTGATGGCGAGCATTACTGTCCGAGGAGGGATGAGAGCAGTATGTCGTGAGGTGCGAAGAACTCGACGGAGAGCAGGGAGGACAGCTGCTTCAGGATAGAGGCGCAGGCGGAAGAAATCTAGCATGATGTGGGCGTTGTGAAGGAAATCATCTTGGCAAAGACGACAGAGTCTGAAGTTGTGAATGGGGTAGAGAGTTCTTACAGGATGTCTGGTAAGTCATAGCGGAGGAAATAATGGGAGTCAGTAGCCTTGAAGACCGAGGTGAGTAGATAAGGTACCTACAGAGATATATCTAGGAAAGATACGGAGGAGGTAGAGATGTGGGAGGTGATGTGGAAATGCCCGACATACTCAATGAAACGGGAGATCTCCTCCTCGGTTTTTATCAGTCAGGCCGATGCAGTCATCGATGTACCTACGATACATAAGGGGAAGAGGGCCCTGGTAGGTGTGGATGATTTGGTGCTCGAGGTAGCCCATGAAGAGACAAGCATAGATAGCGCCCATCGCCACACTGCTAGTCTGGGTGAAGAAGTTGCCGTTGAACTCTAAAGAATAGAGGTTCATGACTAGTTCCGCTAGACGGAGGACGCTAGTGGCGATGGAATGTTGGATCCTACGGTCCAGGAAAAACTGAAGAGCTTGAAGGCCGTCGGTGTAAAGAATAGAAGTATAAAGGTAGTAGATATCCATGACAAAGAGGCGGTAGTTGCAGTCAGGGAGAAGGGTGAAAGCGGCAAAGATGTTAAGAACGCCGTAGGTGTCTTTGACATATGAAGTGAGGCTCATAACTATGGGTTAGAAGACACTGTTAAGGAAGTCAGAAATGAGAACTGTGGGACATGAGATGGAAGAGACAATGGGCCGTCCAGGTGAGTTGGGTTTATGCATCTTCGGCAGCATATAGAAGGAGGGTCTGCCCAAGGAATGATCGGAGAGGATCATACGGGAGGGCTAGCAGGAAGTTCTTCCTGAATGACCGTGCATTGTCGGAGACAGTGGCATTGTCAGCGGTGGTAAGGTAGAATGTATGATCGGATAATTGTTGATCGCCTTCCCGGATATAGAGGTCTTTCCTCCAAACCACCACCGAGCCGCCCTTGGCAGGCTTGATGACAATATCACGTTGGTGAAGATCCTGGTACTCCTCGGGACTGAGATTAGAATGTCGGAGCCTAGGGGGACGAAGTGCTTTGATCTCCCGGTAGGTGGAGCTAATGAACAGGTCCAAATCCTGTGATTCGCCAGAGGAGAGAGTCCAGTCTGATTTGCGAGAGGAGAAACGGGCGAATTCGTCTGTAGGAGAAGATTGAGAGGGAGAGTTTGGATGAAGATGGAAATGGAGCTTGCGTCGTAGTCGTCTGTGATACTCATGTACATCCCGCAAGAGAGATAGCGACTGGAGGGGCGGAGACGGACAAAATTGAGACCTTTACTGAGTAGAGACATTCGTGGTTGGAGAGCAGTAAATCAGGGGAAATACAGACGACGAGAGTTAGTCGGGAGTGGAGGAGGTGGGGATTGAGGGGGGGGGGGGGGAAGAGGAGGATTACTTATATAAAAACTGACCAAGATTATAAAAACTGACGAAAGAAGTGCTTAAATAAAACTGACCAAGACGTTATAAAAACTGTGACCAAGACGTTATAAAAACTGTAACCAAGACGTTATAAAAACTGTAACCAAGACGTTATAAAAACTGTAACCAAGACGTTATAAAAACTAACCAAGACGTTATAAAAACTGTAACCAAGACGTTATAAAAACTAACCAAGACGTTATAAAAAACTAACCAAGACGTTATAAAAAAAACTAACCAAGACGTTATAAAAAACTAACCAAGACGTTATAAAAAACTAACCAAGACGTTATAAAAAACTAACCAAGACGTTATAAAAAACTAACCAAGACGTTATAAAAAACTGACCAAGACGTTATAAAAACTGACCAAGACGTTATAAAAACTGACCAAGACGTTATAAAAACTGACCAAGACGTTATAAAAACTGACCAAGACGTTATAAAAACTGACCAAGACGTTATAGAAACTGACCAAGACGTTATAAAAACTAACCAAGACGTTATAAAAACTAACCAAGACGTTATAAAACGTAACCAAGACGTTATAAAACGTAACCAAGACGTTATAAAACGTAACCAAGACGTTATAAAAACTAACCAAAACCTTATAAAAACTAACCAAAACCTTATAAAAACTAACAAGGACGTTATAAAAACTAACCAAGATATGTTATAAAAACTGACGAGAGATGTGCTTATAAGGCTATTTGTTTTTGTTTTTTTTCACAAGAGGAACAAAATAAAAACATGACGCTTCGGCCAACACGCTTCGGCCAACACGCTTCAAAAATCACAAACACGGAAATCGCGGCTCCTGATGTGTGAGGTAAACATGAATTCTGATCTCAAAATGACCCTTAGGGAAGAGTACCGTATCCACCCGGATAACATGGTTATAAGTCATACAGTGAGATCACAACTGATAGTGGATGGTTATGGACAAAGGCAGAAAGGCAGCTCCTGACAAGTACATCGCGAAAGTTAGGATCACACTCGGGCAACTAAAGGGGAGGGGGTCAGGGAAGAGTAGACAGGTTTTGGGATAGGAACGAAAAATGGGGTGCTAACGGTGAATGATTCTAATAACCGCATAGTGTTGAGGATGATAGTAAGTATTACCCTATCGGAGAAGGGATCGGTAGAGGGGTAAGGGGGTCAGGTGTGAAGAACCCATTGGAGAGCAGGTAGAAGGGCCGATTCGGGATAGAGACGTTGACAAAAGAAGTCTAGTATCAGAGACAAATAATAATGAATATTATCATAGAGGGAAACTTCCGAGGCGATTTCAGCGAATCAATTCAGAGGAAGAGGTATGTTTACAGCACTCGGGGAAAAATGACAAATAGCAGAAAAAAACAGAACAATATGGACCAAAGCAGGATCAAACCCGTACTCAGTAGCACAGCGCCTTGCCATGAAAAGCCGAACGCTAGGGAACACTGCCACTCAGCTAACTAAAAATTTAGCTATCGTGGTAGTGTCTTTCACGCTGGTGTTCTCATGACTATAGCATAAGGCTGCAATCACAGCTCGGAAATACATTGTGTATCTATTTTTTCTATTAAGACAAGTATCTCCTGGATAGGGTAGTGCTGAATACTTGAAGGTAGAGGACAACAGAGGTGAGAAGGCAGATGCACAACAGAGGTGAGAAGGCAGATGCACAACAGAGGTGAGAAGGCAGATGCACACCAGAGGTGAGAAGGCAGATGCACACCAGAGGTGAGAAGGCAGATGCACAACAGAGGTGAGAAGGCAGATGCACAACAGAGGTGAGAAGGCAGATGCACAACAGAGGTGAGAAGGCAGATGCACAACAGAGGTGAGAAGGCAGATGCACAACAGAGGTGAGAAGGCAGATGCACAACAGAGGTGAGAAGGCAGATGCACAACAGAGGTGAGAAGGCAGATGCACAACAGAGGTGAGAAGGCAGATGCACACCAGAGGTGAGAAGGCAGATGCACACCAGAGGTGAGAAGGCAGATGCACAACAGAGGTGAGAAGGCAGATGCACAACAGAGGTGAGAAGGCAGATGCACAACAGAGGTGAGAAGGCAGATGCACAACAGAGGTGAGAAGGCAGTTGCACAACAGAGGTGGGATCGCAGATGCACAACAGAGGTGAGATGGCAGATGCACAACAGAGGTGAGAAGGCAGATGCACAACAGAGGTGAGATGGCAGATGCACAACAGAGGTGAGATGCAGAATGGCTCAGGTAAAAGCAGCTTTCCAAAAAAAATGAAGACTCTGCAATCCATTTTTAACAATAGAAACAAGAAAACGAGTTCTTAAATGTTGTGTTGTACCAGTCATAAGGATCGAGTCATGGACAATAAGACAACAGACAAGAAAAGCACTAGAGTCTGTAGAAATGTAGTTTTACAGAAGAATGTTGAGAATACCATGGGTAGCTAAGAGAAATGAAAACGTTCTGAAAGAGGTCAAAGCAAAAAGAGCTAATATCCAATATTAGGAGGAAACAATTTTTAGCCATGTAATAAGGGAACAGCTGTAATATCTTGTAACAACAGGGAAAATTGAAGGATGAAGAGATAGAGGGAAGCAAAGAAAAAAAAAATAACAGGCAGCTTGAGAGAATGGCTTGGCAGAAGGTCAACAACTGAGTTGATAGGTGACTGTCGAGATCGAAAGTTGAGACATGATCACCTACGCCAGTAGGCTTGGCACTTGATGTCTATCATTGAGTTTGCCCATCACACAAAGCATCTATAAATAGGTTCTTTTCTTCTTTTCTCTTTTCACTGATACATGAAAGGTGTCGTGGTTATATCATTTGTCGTTTTTGAGCTGCTCGAACTGTCTGAATTAGTGATTTTCCTCAGTTGTTACATGTCACTGTCACAGCATCTATCAATCTTTTTCTGGGTCTTCCTCTTGGTCTTTTTCCATGCATTCTCGAGAAGAACGCCATTGATGATGGTTGGGTTAAATGATGGTGATAAATAGGTTAATTGCCATAAATTGCTTTCCAAAAATGTCCCATTTAATTTTTATTTTTTGCTATTTTTATTGTTTTAAGTTTTGTCAGATTAATGTGTATATGCTTTCTTACTTGTGATGGTTAAATTAATGGTTTTCACTAGGTCCCTTTTTAAGCACGTTAAGTGCTACAGGTAAATGTCAGGCACTAACTGATTGTTGCTCAGTGTCTCTGTCAATGTCTAGACATTTTGTTTTTAGGCCTGTTACCAAGCTCTCCGCTGACGAGGGCTGCCACCCCGCTCACCGCTGCCGAGGGCTGCCACCCCGCTCACCGCTGCCGAGGGCTGCCACCCCGCTCACCGCTGCCGAGGGCTGCCACCCCGCTCACCGCTGCCGAGGGCTGCCACCCCGCTCACCGCTGCCGAGCGCTGCCACCCCGCTCACCGCTGCCGAGGGCTGCCACCCCGCTCACCGCTGCCGAGGGCTGCCACCCCGCTCACCGCTGCCGAGGGCTGCCACCCTGCTCACCGCTGCCGAGGGCTGCCACCCCGCTCACCGCTGCCGAGGGCTGCCACCCCGCTCATCGCTGCCGAGGGCTGCCACCCCGCTCATCGCTGCCGAGGGCTGCCACCCCGCTCATCGCTGCCGAGGGCTGCCACCCCGCTCATCGCTGCCGAGGGTTGTCAACTGCACTCCGCTCTGCTCTCTGCTGCAGAGACTTTGTCACTGGGGGGGGGGGGGGGGTTGAACATACAAAGTTTTAACAATTGGAGCGTTAACATAAAGTGGCATAAATGAATTAGGTAAAACAAGTCATGACACACAAATGACTAAAGATAGTGTAAGGTAAATACATGAGTTAAACCACCAGAAAAAAAAAGGGAACAGGCACTTTGAAATAGAAGTAATAAGTACTGGACAGACTTGTATAGCGACATCACAAAAAAGAAAGTGGAAATCTGGTACAGTGATTGATAATGAGTGCAAAAAAGAGGAAGTACTGGGCAGACTTGTATAGCTACATGGAAAAGACTGCACGAAGGTGATAGAGGTAGTGGCATGGAAAGGTCAGTGCACAGATAGGAGGTAGGTACTGAACTCTTTTGCAATGGAGATAAATTATGAACTTTCTGAGGCGACAGATCAACAATCATTACAGGGGAAGAGGTATGTCTAACGCTCAGAAAAATCCACAAATAACATTTAAAAAAAGACAGTCCATAGCAGGAAGACAAAAACAATTTCAGGTGAAGAGTCTGGAACAGTTTCAGTCCTGCTTTGGGCTGGTTTTTTTTTTTTTTTTGTTGTGTGTGTTTATTTTTCAAAGTGAAGTGAAAAAGTGCAAGATAGGGAGAAAAGTAGCTAAGTACAAGAAAATCTAGTTAGTCACATGGAAAGATAAATGGAGAGAAAAGTATTCAGGAGTCCTCAAAACTGATATGAGTGAAAAGACAAGAGGACAATAGAGAGATGAAAATTCATAATAAAAAATAAGGCAAATTAGAATGAAAAAGAAATTACAAAAAACCCTTGTAAATTTTTTAAGTGCTGTCCATTTTGACATGACCTAGCTACTTCAATCACCCAAGTGTTTGTTGCATGGGGGCTCATAAAGCTGCAGGTCATATAAGGAAGCATATAACCTTAAACGCTTCACTCACACCTACAGGATGCCCTCGAACACGCACACACCTACAGGATGCCCCTCGAACACGCACACACCTACAGGATGCCCCTCGAACACGCACACACCTACAGGATGTCCCTCGAACACGCACACACCTACAGGATGTCCCTCGAACACGCACACACACCTACAGGATGTCCCTCGAACACGCACACACACCTACAGGATGTCCCTCGAACACGCACACACACCTACAGGATGTCCCTCGAAAAGGCACTCACACCTACAGGATGTCCCTCGAACACGCACACACACCTACAGGATGTCCCTCGAACACGCACACACCTACAGGATGTCCCTCACACACACACACACACCTACAGGATGTCCCTCACACACACACACACACCTACAGGATGTCCCTCACACACACACACACACCTACAGGATGTCCCTCGAACACACACACACCTACAGGATGTCCCTCGAACACACACACCTACAGGATGTCCCTCGAACACACACACACACACACACCTACAGGATGTCCCTCGAACACACACACACACACACCTACAGGATGTCCCTCGAACACACACACACCTACAGGATGTCCCTCGAACACACACACACACCTACAGGATGTCCCTCGAACACACACACACACCTACAGGATGTCCCTCGAACACACACACACACCTACAGGATGTCCCTCGAACACACACACACACCTACAAGATGTCCCTCGAACACACACACACACACACCTACAAGATGTCCCTCGAACACACACACACACACCTACAGGATGTCCCTCGAACACACACACCTACAGAATGTCCCTCGAACACACACACCTACAGGATGTCCCTCGAACACACACACACACCTACAGGATGTCCCTCGAACACACACACACACACACCTACAGGATGTCCCTCGAACACACAAACACCTACAGGATGTCCCTCGAACACACACACACACCTACGGGATGTCCCTCGAATACATACACACACCTACATCATGCCCCTCGAACACATACACACCTACATCATGCCCCTCGAACACACACACACACCTACATCATGCCCCTCGAACACACAAACACACACCTACATCATGCCCCTCGAACACACACACACACCTACATCATGCCCCTCGAACACACACACACACCTACATCATGCCCCTCGAACACACACACACCTACATCACGCCCCTCGAACACACACACACACACCTACATCATGCCCCTCCAACACACACACACACCTACATCATGCCCCTCGAACACACACACACACCTACATCATGCCCCTCGAACACACACACACACCTACATCATGCCCCTCGAACACACACACACACACCTACATCATGCCCCTCGAACACACACACACACACCTACATCATGCCCCTCGAACACACACACACCTACATCATGCCCCTCGAACACACACACACCTACATCATGCCCCTCGAACACACACACACACCTACATCATGCCCCTCGAACACACACACACCTACATCATGCCCCTCGAACACACACACACCTACATCATGCCCCTCGAACACACACACACCTACATCATGCCCCTCGAACACACACACACCTACAGGATATCCCTCGAACACACACACACACACACACCTACAGGATGTCCCTCGAACACACACACCTACAGGATGTCCCTCGAACACACACACCTACAGGATGTCCCTCGAACACACACCTACAGGATGCCCCTCGAACACACACCTACAGGATGCCCCTCGAACACACACACCTACAGGATGCCCCTCGAACACACACACACACCTACAGGATGCCCCTCGAACACACACACACACCTACAGGATGCCCCTCGAACACACACACACACCTACAGGATGCCCCTCGAACACACACACACACCTACAGGATGCCCCTCGAACACACACACCTACAGGATGCCCCTCGAACACACACACCTACAGGATGCCCCTCGAACACACACACCTACAGGATGCCCCTCGAACACACACACATACAGGATACCCCTCAAACACACACCCACAGGATGTCCCTCAAACACACACCCACAGGATGTCCCTCAAACACACACCCACAGGATGTCCCTCAAACACACACCCACAGGATGTCCCTCAAACACACACCCACAGGATGTCCCTCAAACACACACCCACAGGATGTCCCTCAAACACACACCCACAGGATGTCCCTCAAACACACACCCACAGGATGTCCCTCAAACACACACCCACAGGATGTCCCTCAAACACACACACCTACAGGATGTCCCTCAAACACACACCCACAGGATGTCCCTCAAACACACACCCACAGGATGTCCCTCAAACACACACCCACAGGATGTCCCTCAAACACACACCCACGGGATGTCCCTCAAACACACACCCACGGGATGTCCCTCAAACACACACCCACGGGATGTCCCTCAAACACACACAGGATGTCCCTCAAACACACACAGGATGTCCCTCAAAGACACAGGATGTCCCTCAAACACTTCACACACAGGATGTCCCTCAAACACTTCACACACATCTACAGAATGTCCCTCAAACACTTCACACACATCTACAGAATGTCCCTCAAACACTTCACACACATCTACAGAATGTCCCTCACTGTATTCTTTATAACAATTCATACGTTTATAGGGCTACATTTACATTGATATTAAACACTACATATGTCTAAAGAACTTCCCTTACACAGAACAATGCAAACTCAAACATCATACACTTAATGAGCTTAAATACACTGCGTGTGTCAGAAATATATAGGAATACTTTCACAAGGCATAGTGTGCTGAAAGGACATAAACTGATTACAAATTTATAGGAATATCTTTATATAGCACTACTTTCACTTAGCACTGATCTGTTTCCTAAGACATTTGCATACTTCAACTTGGTCTCAAAAAATGACCCTTTACACAACTGTGGAATCAAGCTCTTCATATATTAAACAGGACAGTGTATTCTTAATTTTTGCAACTTCCTTTACATAGAACTGCAGTCTCAAAGATGTTCTACTTCTAAAGGACTAACCATACATAGTCCTGTGGTTTTAATATATAGAACTATCTTTAACATAACACTGTGCAGTCTCAAACACTTCACATCTCTCATTGACTGCCATTACATGCCTCGTCGACTGCCATTACATGCCTCGTCTCAGAGAAATATGGGACTATCTTTACACAGGACTATGTGGTGCCAAGCTCTTCATAGGACTACCTATTCATAGGTCAGTGTAATCTCAATATATAACACTACCATTACATAGTTCATGTGGTCTCATTGTATAGAGCTTCCTTTCCTTAACACTAATCTCTAAAAATATATTGCTGGAACAGGGTATAATCTGGTGGGAATGCCTTGACTCCAATTAAACTGATTCAATGAATAGAATAGTGTTCTCAAACTAACTTTAGGACTACCTTTAGATAGTACTATGTTCTCAAACCTATAGAACGCTGCAAAGCACTATATCCAAACTATCTATAAGACTACATTTACACAGCACCTTTTTTCAAACTATAGAACAACCTTTACAAGGCATAGTGTTCCCTAACTATAGAACTACCTTTACAAGGTACCTTGTTCTCAAACTATAGAACTACCTTTACAAGGTACATTGTTCTCAAACTATAGAACTACCTTTACATAGCACACTGATCTCAAATTATAAGACTACCTTTATACAGTACACTGTGGTCTCAAATTATAAGACTACCGTTAAACAGTACACTGTGGTCTCAAACTATAAGACTATCTTTAAACAGTACACTGTGGTTTCAAACTTACCTTTAAACAGTACACTGGTCTCAAACTATAAGACTACCTTTATACAGTACACTGTGGTCTCAAACTATACAACTACCTTTATACAGTACACTGTGGTCCCAAACTATAAGACTACCTTTATACAGCACACTATGGTCCCAAACTATATGACTACCTATATACAGCACACTGTGGTCTCAAACTATAAGACTACCTTTATACAGCACACTGTGGTCTCAAACTAAGACTACCTTTACACATCACACTATGATCTCAAACTAAGACTACCTTTACATAGCACACTGATCTCAAACTATAAGACTATCTTTACATAATACACTGTGGTCTCAAACTATAAGACTACCTTTACATAGCACACTATGATCTCAAACTATAAGACTACCTTTACATAGTAAACTGTGGTCTCAAACTATAAGACTACCTTTACATAGCACAGTTAGATCTCAAACTATAAGACTACCTTTATACAGCACACTATTATCTCAAATTATAAGACTACATTTACATAGAACACTGGTCTCAAACTATAAGACTACATTTACATAGAACACTGGTCTCAAACTATAAGACTACCTTTACAAAGAACACTGGTCCCAAGCTATAAGACTACCTTTACATAGCACACTATGATCACAAGCTATAAGACTACCTTTACATAGCACACTATGATCACAAGCTATAAGACTACCTTTACATAGCACAATGTGGTCTCAAACTATAAGACTACCTTTACATAGCACACTATGATCACAAGCTATAAGACTACCTTTACATAGCACAATGTGGTCTCAAACTATAAGACTACCTTTACATAGCACACTATGATCACAAGCTATAAGACTACCTTTACATAGCACAATGTGGTCTCAAACTATAAGACTACCTTTACATAGCACAGTGTGATCTCAAACTATAAGACTACCTTTACACAGCACACTATTATCTCAAACTATAAGACTACCTTTACACAGCACACTTATCTCAAACTATAAGACTACCTTTACATAGAACACTATGGTCTCAAACTATAAGACTACCTTTACATAGAACACTGATCTCAAACTATAAGACTACCTTTACATAGAACACTGATCTCAAACTATAAGACTACCTTTACATAGGACACTGGTCTCAAACTATAGACTACATTTACATAGAACACTGGTCTCAAACTATAGACTACATTTAAATAGAACACTGGTCTCAAACTATAGACTACCTTTACATAGAACACTGGTCTCAAACTATAAGACTACCTTTACATAGAACACTGGTCTCAAACTATAAGATTACATTTACATAGAACACTGCTCAAACTATAAGACTACCTTTACATAGAACACTGTGGTCTCAAACTATATAACTACATTTACATAGAACACTGGTCTCAAACTATAAGACTACATTTACATAGCACACTATGATCTCAAACTATAAGACTACCTTTACATAGCATACTATGATCTCAAACTATAAGACTACCTTTACATAGCAAACTGTGGTCTCAAACTATAAGACTACCTTTACATAGCACACTATGATCACAAACTATAAGACTACCTTTACATAGCACACTATGATCACAAACTATAAGACTACCTTTACACAGCACACTATTATCTCAAACTATAAGACTACCTTTACATAGAACACTGGTCTCAAACTAGAAGACTACATTTACATAGAACACTGGTCTCAAACTATAAGATTACCTTTACATAGAACACTGGTCTCAAACTATAGACTACATTTACATAGAACACTGGTCTCAAACTATAAGACTACCTTTACATAGAACACTGGTCTCAAACTATAAGACTACATTTACATAGAACACTGGTCTCAAACTATAAGACTACCTTTACATAGAACACTGTGGTCTCAAACTATAAGACTACATTTACATCGAACACTGGTCTCAAACTATAAGACTACCTTTACATAGCACTCTGTGGTCTCTAACTATAAGACTACCTTTACATAGCACACTATGATCTCAAACTAAGACTACCTTTATAAAGCACACTATGATCTCAAACTAAGACTACCTTTACATAGCACACTATGATCTCAAACTATAAGACTACCTTTACATAGCACTCTGTGGTCTCTAACTATAAGACTACCTTTACATAGCAAACTGTGGTCTCAAACTATAAGACTACCTTTACATAGCACAGTGTGATCTCAAACTATAAGACTACCTTTATACAGCACACTATTATCTCAAACTATAAGACTACCTTTACATAGAACACTGGTCTCAAACTATAAGACTACATTTACATAGAACACTGGTCTCAAACTATAAGACTACATTTACATAGAACACTGGTCTCAAACTATAAGATTACCTTTACATAGAACACTGGTCTCAAACTATAGACTACATTTACATAGAACACTGGTCTCAAACTATAAGACTACCTTTACAAAGAACACTGGTCCCAAGCTATAAGACTACCTTTACATAGCACACTATGATCACAAGCTATAAGACTACATTTACATAGCACACTATGATCACAAGCTATAAGACTACCTTTACATAGCACAATGTGGTCTCAAACTATAAGACTACCTTTACATAGCACACTATGATCACAAGCTATAAAACTACCTTTACATAGCACAATGTGGTCTCAAACTATAAGACTACCTTTACATAGCACAGTGTGATCTCAAACTATAAGACTACCTTTACACAGCACACTTATCTCAAACTATAAGACTACCTTTACATAGCACACTGTGGACTCAAACTATAAAACTACATTTACATAGAACACTGGTCTCAAACTATAAGACTACCTTTACATAGCACACTGTGGTCTCAAACTATATGACTATCTTTACATAGAACACTGGTCTCAAACTATAAGACTACATTTACATAGAACACTGGTCTCAAACTATAAGACTACATTTACATAGAACACTGATCTAAAACTATAAGACTACCTTTACATAGAACACTGGTCTCAAACTATAAGACTACATCTACATAGAACACTGGTCTTAAACTATAAGACTATATTTACATAGAACACTGGTCTCAAACTATAAGACTACATTTACATAGAACACTGATCTCAAACTATAAGACTACCTTTACATAGAACACTGGTCTCAAACTATAAGACTACATTTACATAGAACACTGGTCTCAAACTATAAGACTACATTTACATAGAACACTGGTCTCAAACTATAAGACTACCTTTACATAGAACACTGATCTCACACTACAGAACTATCTTACACAGCACTCTTATCAGACGATCGTTACATGGCACTTCGTTATCAAACTATAAGACTACCTTTACATAACAGTGTGGTCGCCAAGGACTACCTTTACATAATTACTTTCACATGGTACAAGGTGGTCCCATCTATCTATAGGACTACCTCCATATGACAATACGGTCTCAAATACTTTAGTTTAAATAAAGACTCATCAAGTGCCACCTCCGCAGCGAAAGTTGGCTACCATGAAGCGCCATTCTGTTGGCTTGCTTTGATGGTGCAGGTTGTCATAGGCTGATTTGTTCTTCTTTTGATGTTACTCGTCCATGTTAGTCTTGGTCTGCCTCTACCTCTTTTACCCTGTATTTTCCCCTCCAAGATTACTTTTAGTAGGCTGTTGTCTTTTAACATGGCCCCAAAAAAAAAATTCACAATTGTCTTGTTTGAATTGTGTTTAGTAGTCCAAAAGTTTAGTATGGTTACAAAACTGTGCTCACACACTGCATATACCAAAATGAATAGAGTTATTAGCGCACCATCATCATTGCACTCCGAACATGTCCATAGATACTCAGATCCCCTCAGCAAGTCTCGAAATGTCCAGCGACTGACGACTCTAGTTCTGTATTGGTTGATTAGTCTTCTTCCACGCCAACTAAAAAAAGGAATATATTTCTATACCACTGTGTAAGTAAAAAAAGTAAAGTACCCCGTCACGCCAAGTGGCGTATAAGGAAATATGGTGTTAGTGACCCTATATTTTACAGACCTTCAGCACATGTTTTTTGGGGTAATATGGTCAGTATTACGTCCGTGCTGCTTTACTTTCCCAGAAAAAAATCCGGTACCCATTTAAGGCTGGGTGAACCCGGAAGCCGTAGTTTGGGATCGAACCCTACCCCTTGCCCGTGGTAGTCCAGTTCACTAACCACGGAGCTATCGCGGGTACATATACCACTGTGTGGTCTCAAATAATAATAGGACTATCTTAACATAGTACTGTGTGGTCTCTATAAGGCTACTTTTACATAGTACTGTGTGGTCTCTATAAGGCTACTTTTACATAGCACTGTGTGGTCTCTATAAGGCTACTTTTACATAGCACTGTGTGGTCTCTATAAGGCTACTTTTACATAGCACTGTATGGTCTCTATAAGGCTACTTTTACATAGCACTGTGTGGTCTCTATAAGGCTACTTTTACATAGTACTGTGTGGTCTCTATAAGGCTACTTTTACATAGCACTGTGTGGGTCAAACACTTTCATTATCTAAAACAGTTGTGTGGTTTGATACACTTCGTACATCTAAAAGACTACCTTTCCACAGCATTATAGTGACTATGTATTTGTAATCTAGATGACTTTATTTATATAGTACTATGTAGTCAGTGCACGATGCATATTTAGGGCGCGAAAGACGGATATGGCTGATCATTGTGAAAGAGGGAGCCGCGATAGCTCAGTGGTTAGTGAACTGGACTACAACGGACAAGGAGTAGGGTTCGATCCCAACCGACGGCTTCCGGGTTCATCCAGCCTTAAATGGGTACCGGATTTTTTTCTGGGAAAGTAAAGCAGCATGGGCGTAATACTGACCACATTACCCCAAAAATCATGTGCTAAAGGTCTGTAAAATATAGGGTCACTAACACCATATTTCCCTATACGCCACTTGGCGTGACGGGGGTAAAAAAGAAAAAGATTGTGAATGAGGTTAGAGCCACATAACATACTATTCCAAAGAAAGCCATGGAGAGAAAACTACTAAATTTATAAAAGACGCAAATATTTCTGGGGCATTTTAAAAGACAACAGCCAACTAAAAGTAATCTTGGAAGGGAAAATTCAAGGTAAAAGAGGCAAAGGAAGACCAAGACTAACATAGACGAGTAATATCAAAAGATGGACAAGTCAGTCTATGACAACCTGCACCATCAAAGCAAGAGACAGTGGAATGGCGTTCCATGATAGCCAACCTTCGATGTGGAGACGACACTCCATGATGTAGTCAGTCTCACACACATTCTATTGTCCAAGAACTATAATATTAGATACTTTACAGATATCTAAGGGCTACCTCTAGCTTTCTTTAGACCTACTTTTATAAAGTGATAGATGATCTCAAAACAAACACCATACAGGACTAATTGAGATGATCTCAAAACATATCAAATACCATTCAGGACTAACATATGATCTCAAAACATATCAAACACCATAAAGGACTAACAGATGATCTGAAAACATATCAAACACCATACAGGACTAACAGATGATCTCAAAACATATCAAACACCATTCAGGACTAACAGATGATCTCAAAACATATCAAACACCATACAGGACTGAGATGATCTCAAAACAAACACCATACAGAACTAATTGAGATGATCTCAAGCATAACAAACACCATACAGGACTGAGATGATCTCAAAACAAACAAGATACAGAACTAATTGAGATGATCTCAAAGCACATCAAACACCATACAGAACTAATTTAGATGATCTCAAAACATATCAAACAAGATACAGAACTAATTTAGATGATCTCAAAACATATCAAACACCATACAGGACTAATTGAGATGATCTTTAAACATATCAAACACCATACAGGACTAATTGAGATGATCTCAAAACATATCAAACACCATACAGAACTAATTGAGATATCTCAAAACATATCAAACACCATACAGAACTAATTGAGATGATCTCAAAACATATCAAACACCATACAGAACTAATTGAGATGATCTCAAAACATATCAAACACCATACAAGACTAATTGAGATGATCTCAAAACATATCAAACACCATACAGGACTAACTGAGATGATCTCAAAACAAACACAATACAGAACTAATTGATAAACGCAACAACCTAAAGCACTTGAAACTACTACATGAACACCTTGATAAAACCCTTAAAAAACGGTGCACATTTAAAATACATATTTGAAAAAAAGCAATGTATAATGGCATGAAGGAGAGACAGAACAATAAGGCAAAATGAGTGAGAGATGAGATGAGAGAAGCTACTGGTTCAAACAAACAAATTAGGGACAATGATCGTATGATCGTATGTATACAGAATTCAGAGAAAAAAAAAAAAATCACAAATAACAGAAAGCACAAAATTGTCTATTGTTCTCTGTATTTTTCTGTTTGATTTTGTCCCAGTCCAGTTCTGTTATGCACACCATTGTCATTGTCCCTGATATGGTTAGTCCCTCGTCTGAAAGGTTTCCTTTAATAATATTAAACTGTTTTCAAGTCATTGGGCAGATTTATATAGCCACGCGATGGTGCAGACTGAAAATGTCAAAGAGAATGATATAATAGCACAGGTGGAAGGATGAAAGTAAGAAATAAGATAACTTTTGTGGACAGTCTTGTAAAGTACTAAGGAAAAAGTAACACAATGTTATTTGAACACTAGAGGTAAGGAAAGAGAAGAGAGGGTGACAGGACTGTATATATAACAGAATAAGTACATACACAAAGACTATGGTATACCTGTACTTTTGCAGTTATTGGAACCTGTCATTTGTTGTGACTATGAATTGAGTTATTTGCCGGTCATCATCATTGTACTCCGAACATGTCCATAGGTGATCAGTGTGACTATGAATCTCATAGCTAAAACACACCACCTTGGAACAGACAGCGGGACAAGTCAAGACCGCGCGCTTCGAAATGAATAGCCGTTGATTACGTTTAAGCAAAACCTCGTTTTGATTTCTAAAAACTGGTCTGTCATTAAACACCACGGACTTCACGTCCAGAACCGTATACATCTAGTTCACGTGAACAATTCTCGTGTTTTGTGCCCCAAGACAGCTCACGTTTACAACCTCAGCGAACACTGCACGTGTTTTATAAGCTGTTATATTATAGATAAATGTCGCACCCCCATGATTCTAATAGGGCCTTCTCAGGGGAGAAATGAATGGAGTCACTGTCACCTGCCACGGGGCGACGAAGGAGGTCGGGTACAAGGTCTTCGTAGCTGCTTAGGAGTTAGTGAATCTGAACTGAACCCATCATTAGTGCTTTTGCTAGTAAGTGACGGGAACACTTCAAACTGAACAAGGTGTTGAGGTCAGAATCTGAGCACAATGGAGTTCTCCGTTATGCAATGAAGACAATCTGTCGACAGATAAAGGCCAATTGTCGGTACTACGCTACTGTTAACTGTAATGGCTACACACAGACGATCTGTCGACAGCTAGATAAAGGCCAATTGTCGGTACTACGCTACTGTTAACTGTAATGGCTACACACAGACGATCTGTCGACAGCTAGATAAAGGCCAATTGTCGGTACTACGCTACTGTTAACTGTAACGGCTACACACAGACAATCTCTCAACTCGCACCCCTCCCCTACTCTTTTCACGCGTTTTTTTTTTTTTTTACAGGAAAGTTGACAATTGTAAATATGTTAAATAAAACTTGAAAGGGTGAAATAACAAAATGGTGGGTATAAAAACATCAGCTATTCACGATTTTGAACAAATCAAATGGTTAGAACCTACTACTAGAGTGACTTCAGTAACAGCCATCTGACTAGAACCTACTACTAGAGTGACTTCAGTAACAGCCATCTGACTAGAACCTACTACTAGAGTGACTTCAGTAACAGCCATCTGACTAGAACCTACTACTAGAGTGACTTCAGTAACAGCCATCTGACTAGAACCTACTACTAGAGTGACTTCAGTAACAGCCATCTGACTAGAATTAAACCTTCATATTCATAAACTGAACTATAAAATAAACCGCATAGTGACAATCAAACAAGACAAGGTACGGGCAAGCAGGCAGACATCGTATACATATACTGACATACAGTACAGTCCATACACTACAGTTATACACTTTTTACATACTGGACAATGAATGGACATCATTATTAATTATTATTTTTTTTTATATGGTGAATCCATTAAAATAAATTATCGGATATTTTTTGTTATATTGGGTCACATAGATTGTAAAAATGTTTAAATTATGTAAATTGTTCACAGCTTAAGCAACAAACCAACCTACCAAAACAATAAAATCCATTTGGTCAATCCATCGTCTTTTTCTTCTTCTATCCTTCCTCTGTTGCCGTTGACGTCGAGGGGAGAAACAATCTGCGATTCTTTGCTCTTCTGTTGGCCTCTTCTGATGTTATTCCTCCTAGTGACTCTAGTATTCCCTTTATCCATCTCTTTCTCGGTCTTCCTCTTAATCTGGCGTTTTCGTAGCGCTTGTTTATTGCTCTTTGAGTCATTGTTAGTTCTTTTTGTCTTGTTATGTGGCCGAACCAATTTATTTGTTGTTTCTTTATGTTTTCGATGGCTGGTTCAATTTCGAGTTTCTTCCTCGGGTCGGTGTTTCTTACTCTGTCCCTTAAGCTGTTTCCTGTCATTCTCCTGACACATTTCATTTCGGTGGTCGTTATCTTTCTTATTGTTCTAGAGTCCATCGTCTGCTGTAGGAAACAATCGGAAACGGTAATAGAAGGGATGGTATTCATGCAGAAATTTATGTTAAGACAAATCAGCGTAATTATGCACCCTTGAGTTATTTGAGTTATTTGCGGGTCATCATCATTGCACTCGAACATGTCCATAGATGCTCAGATCCCCTTCTGAGCAATTCTCAGTGTCCAGCGACTGACAACTCCAGTTCTGTGTTGGTTGATTAGTCTTCTTACATGCCCACTAAGTTTCTCGTTTCTGGCTGTGCCCAACTAGACTCCCGTCTCTTTCATCCGAAGGAGTGACGTGAACTCATGGTTGCCGAAGTCTTGTGTCCTTCCCACGTCCCGGAGGGCACTGATGATGTCCGCCCGATCAATTGGTTGACCGTCCTCAACAATAGCGCAGCTAGCCAATATCGTAACTCCCACATGTCCTGGGAGGTAGACAAAAATGACCTACGTATTTTTGACTTCTGCAATGACTCTACCCATTGCATACGTACATATCCCGCCTCCACTTTTCTAATCATGCTCATCGAATCACTCAGTATACAGGCGTAGGTGTAGTCTTGTGACTCTAACCAGATGAATGCCATCACATCCCTTGGTCACTGCCATCACTTCCATCGTCATGCTACTGGTGGTCATAACGTATGCACCACTGTCTTCCGTGACTATTCTGCCTGCCGAGCGTGTTGTAAATTCCCGTGCACTCCTTTGGTGTCGTATTACAGATCCGCCTGTACAGATGACTGCATCTTTCTCATTGGTGATTTTCAATTTGTCTCTTTTTAGCCTAATACCCTTACCTGTGTTGAGCTCATGACGCAGTGGGTGCTCTTTATCCGCACTTATCTTCAGGTATGCTCGTGCCCTCCAGATCTTGATCCTGTCATCCATGGTTGAAAGTCAATAAGATACCTCATTGTTACACAGGGAGTGTCCTTCGTACGTACACCCCAAGATAATGCGCATAGCTTCATTCTGTATTTTCTCCAGCTTATCAATTTGAGTCGTACTGACAGTAAGAATGGCCAGGGCATACTCGATTGGTGCGAGGACTAATCCCTGGAACAGAAGAGTAAGTAGCCTCTGCTCGATGTTGGCAGCTGCCATGACCTTCAACGCAGCCAATCCTTTGCGGGTTTTTGTTATCACATGGTCAACGTGGTCCCGAAAACACAAGCTGCGATCAAACTTAACTCAGAGGTATATCATGACCCCGTCCCTGGTCTCCTCATCAGCTCCCATTCGTTCCACTGGTGTTTCCGTGTTAACGATATCATTGTTAAGTGAGAGCCCTGCAACTGATGCTTTATACCGATGCAGCTGATACTCCACACCAGGAAGAGATGCAATAGAGTTCGTCTTGCATTGTGGGGGCGATTGTATTTTTGTCTCTTCCCTGTCGATATACCAGAATATCATCAGCAAAAGTCATAGTTCTTCCCCTCCCATCCAGCTGTTGTTCCGTGATCGCTATTGTTTACACGTTAAATAGAACTGGTGACAATGGTGAGCCTTGCGGCAGGCCTGGACAAATCGATATCAGCTCGGATGACCAACTTCCACATCTGAGTATCACCTTCCTCTGAAACAGTGCAGCAGCGATCCATCTAATGAGGAAGGGGTGCCCCTCCAGTTTGAGGAGCATATGCATGATGTACTCAAGTGGTACTCTGTTGTATGCATCCTCCAGATCTATAGCAGCAGCACATGTCCCTTTTCGTCTGTGGAAGCCTTCGAACACGACGTAGGTGAAGACTGCCGCATTGAGCCATGTCTCTTTGTTATATCTATAACCTCCGAGTGTGGGTGGGAATGCGCGCTTCTGTTCAAGGTGACAGGTGAGGACACGGGCAACTATTTTCTCCAGCAGCTTGCCCGCAGTGTTCTGCATCGTGATGATTCTGTAGGCACTGATCTGAGAATGGTCATTGTTTGGCTTCGGTAGCGGTAGTAAGTAGCGGTGAAGTCATTCTCTTTAATCTAGTCACTCTGAATGCTGACATTAAACTCTGTGGCCCGTTTTTTGGTCGACCTCTTCTTTCAGACGCTTTAAGAGCTCAGGTTGTGTTCTTCCATTCCTTCTGACTTTCTGCCATGTCTTGGCCGTTTGTCTCTTGTTCCGCCAAGCTTCTTCGACTTCTGCGTTCCACCAGGGCGTCTAGGTCCATTTCTCCTGCTTCCTGCGAGGGGCACCCTGTTTCCTATGTCTGATTTTGCTAATGACGTCCTGGTCTGTGTTCTCGTAGTGGAATGTATGGAGCTTGCTTTTCTGGCTTCTATTTCTGCCTTTCTCAATTAGGATACATGGATAGTGATCACTTCCTTGGAATCCCAGTACACTGCACTTGCAAACCGGTCCGAAGGTGGAAGACACCAGTGCAAGGTCTATGACACTATCAGAGTCCCCTGTTCAAGTGGCCATTCTGGTTGCCCTTCCATCATTCAAGCACACTAAATCGGCCGACACCAATGCGTTCTCTAGGTCTTCTCCCTGATTGTTGGTTATGACGATACCCCAATGGTTTCCTTTAGCATTAAAGTCTCCGCAGAAAATGACGTTCTCCTCCTCGAATGCGAAGAAGTTCTGCCATTGTCGTGTGTCCACCTTCCCATTACAGGCGTGTTGCAGTGAATGGGGGAATGTGAAAATAGGGTACAGGATGGTCGAGGTGTGCACGAAGTGATAAGAGTGCTGTGTAAGGTAGTCCTGTAGTTTGAGACCACAGTGTGCTATATAAAGGTAGTCTTATAGTTTGAGACCACAGTGTGCTATATAAAGGTAGACTTATAATTTGAGACCACAGTGTGCTGTATAAAGGTAGTCTTAGTTTGAGAACAATGTAGCACGAAGTGAGTTCACGGGGAAAGAGTGAAGAGATTAGTTCAGACAGGACAGCGGAATTCTCATGAATGTTGAGGATGTAAACTTGGAGATGAGGCGATGACATAGGGGAGTTTTGATTGGATAAGAGACAAAACAGGAGATGACGTAGAGCAATTTGATTGGTTTAGAGACAAAATATTTAAGCCATGTACGAGGTTGTTAGGGAGGTTTTCACATATGGAGACTGCTTGGGAACGGTGCCACAGACAAGGGGGGGGGGGGGGGGGGGGTACTTTAGACCTCAATAGATAGGCGGAAGCCAGTGGCTCGTTGAGCCCAAGTAGTAACAGAGAGTTGTTAGACTAGTGCAGAAGTAGGTCTCGAGTTTGTTAACGAGACAGTGCAGTGTGTTAGAATAGCGAGGAAATATTAGGTTATAGACTAGAGGGACTCAGTGTTGGACCGACTGAGTGTGAGAGACGAGCTGAGACACGAATGCAGTAGAGATTGCCTTCAGTACATTCTAGGTGTGAACGGCCGAGCGAATTGTATGTAACCCGCTGGCTTGTACATATATTGTTCTCATTGGACATGTTACGGGTAAATAAATGTAATGTTACCTTCACGAGAGAATTCTGTGTGCAGTGAATTACAACTATCACTTTGTCGCGGTCTGACACTGTGGTGAAGAACGAAGTTGGAGTGTCGCGGCGAAAGAGTCATTGTATCAAACTCTGCAATCCAATATTCAGTCAAACATCAACGAGAAGTACATCATAGTAATAGATCACGAGGAGAGCAGAACAGGGGAACGTGTTACGTACATCCAGGGAACATTATATATCTGATACGTGCACGGTTGATGCGTGGTCAGCTGTGGTATACATTGACGTGTACCTTGTACGTTAACAAGTCAACAAGCAACCAAGCACGCAAGCAATCAAAACAATCGAGTAAACAAATAAGTCACGAGCGCGCTCAAAATCGAGCGCCCGCGCAAAACGACGCTCAAACCTCACCCCTGTACATTACCTTCTGTGTACAGGCGTACACATTTACAACTACGAAAGGAACTGGGGTCTGCACCCTAATCACATGTACCTGCAATCCTGCATTGTCCCACGCAGACACATGAACCTCAACTGCTGCCATATTGTTTCGCACAAGGATGGCCTGTCCAAGGGATCGTCTATTGTAGAAACTATGAAATCCAGGGGCATTAACTGTCCTATCCCCAAGAAGTGTCTCTTGCAAAATCATTACATCGGCGCCGCACAGTAGCTTATCAAGAATGGGACGTCGTTGATTTATAGATGCACAATTCCAATATGTAACGCGCACATACTTTAGGGCCAGCCTCTCACAATTCGACAATTTCATACCACCTCTTTTATCTTTTCTAGTTTTCCTGCTTCGTTGTTGTCTTTTGGGTTTCATCTGAATACTTACTGTCGTCATGATTGATATGGTCGCTGAACGTCGATGCTGTGGATGGTCTAGACTCATGTGCACTCACTCAGTCGCACGGTCCAGAACCCGTTTCCACGTTATAGACAGGCCAACTCCAGTCAATTAGCTCTACGGCACGTGGAGACACCGTAGGCGATTGATTTTCATCGGTTAGAAGTTCATAGAAATGAAATTATGCTTCGCTGACAACGGACTAGTGAAAACGCACCGCCATCTTAGCCGCACAAAAAAGCGCGACCATTGTACTCTTTGTACACGACTATGTGCCCTTGTTACCCTACAAAACCTTCTATATGTATACTAAGGCCTGCGTGCTGAGAGAGAAATCTTGGAAATCGCCAAAGTTTGTTCTTCAGCTATACTAGCTATAGACGGCTGGCGTGATTTCATCCAAAACTGCCAGTGCTCACAAAGCTGAAAACGTCAAAAACTCTGGGTGATTCCTTTCAGTTCGCGGGTCTTATTAAAAGAACTTATATGCCTACTGTAGATGGCTGTGTTCTTTTTGACACTTTTAATTCGTTATTGTATTGTAGATATTCAGTTGCCTGAAACAGATGTTGAAGTGGATGCACATTGATCGTTCCATTACAGATGGCTATAGTTCCAGTCGTGTGACAGGGAACAGAGAAATACATAAAATTATGACCTTTGGCTTTTTGACAGACGGTTGGTAGCAAGCAATCATGATAAGTCAGTAGCTTGGTAAAGCATTAGTGTCTCATACTGGGTGCTGCTTTACTGAATATCTTTTCTCGTGGCTGAATTTGCCAATCCTGGACAGACAGATCCATCCAAAGAACGAGCAAAGTGTATTTGCGGTACCTGGCCTTGTCTCTTTTCTCTTGCGCCTTTTGTCTTCTAAATTTGATATCAGCACTGTCTCCAAAGTTGCTGTGCCATTTTTTATTTTTGCTCTCCATGGGCTACGATCCGCAGCCACATTTACCTAGTTTCTTTCACTGATAGAAAATTCCCTCCAGGAAGCCCTGCAAACATCTTTATATATCAGCATTGGTCTGTCTTTTGGAGGTACAAAGACCATTACTACATAAAAGTACAATGTCAAAAACAATGTAACAACATAACAAATAAACTCACATCATCATTATTGAGTGCCGTCTCTGCATCGAAGGTTGGCTACCATGGAACACCATTCCACTCTGTCTCTTGCTTTGATGGTGCAGGTTGTCATAGGCTTACTTGTCCATCTTTTGATGTTACTCGTCCATGTTAGTCTTGGTTTGCCTCTTCCTCTTTTAACTTGTATTTTCCTTTCCAAGATTACTTTTATTATACTGTTGTGTCTTTTAACATGTCCCAAAAATCTCATTTGTCTTGTTTGAATTGTGTTCAGTAGTTCTCTTTTAATTTTTAGTTGTTTTAAGACTTCGTTTGCATTCTTTTCTTTCCATACAATTATTCTATAAATCCACATTTCAAAGGTTTCAATTTTCTTTCTTTTTTTTTTTTTTTTTTTACCTAATGTCCATGTTTCTGCACCATACAGGAATGTAGAAAATATATAGCATTTTGCTATTCTTAGTTTTAGCCCTGATGTTATTTGTTTTGATGTTAGCATATTTTTCATGGAATTAAAATTACTTCTTGCCATTCCTTTTTTTATTATTTATTTCAGTTTTACATTTTCCATCACTGGTTATAGTATGCCCAAAGTAGTTGTATCTCTGAAATGTCTCCAGGTTTATTCCTTCAACATTGATATCCACTTGTAGGTTTTGAATATTGTCTTTGTTTATGATCATAGTTTTAGCCCCCATGAATAATGGTGAAAAAAGGGAGGTCATCTGTTCACTCTGCACATATTAAAGAACTCTTGGCTGTTAAAAGTTGAAAAGAGTTCTCAAATTTAGTCACTACATGGGCAAAAATTGATAAGAGATGAAAATCGAAAAGAGTTGCTCAAATTTAGTCACTACATGGGCAAAAATTGATAAGAGATGAAAATCGAAAAGAGTTCTCAAATTTGGTCACTACATGGACAAAAATTGATAAGAGATGAAAATCGAAAAGAGTTCTCAAATTTGGCCACTACATGGACAAAAATTGATAAGAGATGAAAATCGAAAAGAGTTCTCAAATTTAGTCACTACATGGGCAAAAATTGATAAGAGATGAAAATCGAAAAGAGTTGCTCAAATTTGGTCACTACATGGGCAAAAATTGATAAGAGATGAAAATCGAAAAGAGTTGCTCAAATTTGGTCAATACATGGGCAAAAATTGATAAGAGATGAAAATCGAAAAGAGTTCTCAAATTTGGTCACTACATGGGCAAAAATTGATAAGAGATGAAAATCGAAAAAAATTGCTCAAATTTGGTCACTACATGGGCAAAAATTGATAAGGGATGAAAATCTAAAAGAGTTGCTCAAATTTGGTCACTACATGGGCAAAAATTGATAAGAGATGAAAATCTACCCAACTGCTGTACCTCCTCAATTTTCAAGGTTTTTGCCACTACTTCAGAGTCTCTATATTTATGCTGAAACCATCTTCAGTGCTCTCCTTTGCTTATGGTAATGGTGCTACAGCTAGTGGAGGTGCTTGGTAGGGGATCTCAGCACTTTGGAGTTGTCTGATCTGCAATGATGATCTGTTGACTAAACTAAACTTTATAACTCAAGCCTCAGCAAAACTAACTTCTGCACAAAAAACACTTTTAACACATTTTCATAAAATATGTGTTTAATAGCTCAATAGAACAAATAACAATGACATTAAAAACAAACAATTTATGCTAAGAAAACAATACAATGATGTACAAAACTAATATACCAATACCATTAGGCACGATATAAAACTAGAGCTAATAGTTAAATCAGCTGCTAATTTACTCGTATCATCAGCAATTGATAAAAATGTGACCTGTTATCACAAACAATAAATTATTTAAAACACAAAGTTAACAATTCACAAACATCACGGAACATAAATATATTTAGATACTTCTAAAAATACATCTCATACAAATATTAAAATACTATTTTTAGCTACTGTCATTCTGGATACAGAATAATGTCAGTTTTACTAAGCCCTAATCTAATGAAAAGCTGCCTAAATTATTTATATGTTTATCTAACAATATTTATTAATTAACATGTAGTTTTAATTTTTAAAACAATTATGTGTCCTTTAACTTTTCACAGTGAAAAAGAAAGAAGAAAAAAGAAAAGAGCCCCGAGGGAATATGGTGTTAATGGCCATATTTTTAAAATAAAACCAACATCATTTTGGGGGTAATGCAGTCATTGCTTAGGAGTCGTAGACAAAGGTGACTAGGTCATGTAAGAAGAGTGGTAAACATTCGTACTCCCAAACAAATATTGTATGGTGAACTTAAGATTGGAATGAGACCAAAAGGTAGACCAGTGATGAGATTTAAGGATTTATTGCAGGGCTTCCTTGAGGGAATTTTCTATCAGTGAAAGAAACTGTGAATCTGGCTGCAGATAGTAGCATATGGAGAACAAAAATAAAAAAATGGCAGAGCAACTTTTGAGGCAGCGTTGATATCAAATTTAGAAAACAAAAACTGCAGAGGAAAGGAGACGAGGCCAGGCACCATGAATACATCTCGTTCGTTCTGCGCATGGAGCAATATTTTGCCAGTTGTAACCAAGTATTCCAAAACAGGCTCTTCTATGGGAAACATCAGGATACAGAAAAAGAGGAAGACATAAAGAGACACTAAAAAGAACACTTGTAAGAGATGCAAAGTTGGCAGGCATAGAATCATTAGATAAGATTGAATGTCTCGCACAGAATAGAGATGGATGGCGAAAAACACTACAAGCCCATTGCGACGTCTAACGGGGTAGGAAGGATCAAGAACCATGTATTCCAACTTTCCTCTTCTCATGATGTGCTCGAACACTGTTGATTGTTTCTTTCTGATGATTTTAAGGAGCTCTCTTTTTGTGTTGGCCTCTTTGAGAATGTCCTCATTGGTTTTATTAGCTGTCAGAGAACCTTCAACATTCTTCTGAGAAATCCCATCTCTGTGGCTTCTAATCACCATCCCATTTGTTTGTCTACTGTCCATGATTCACTCCCATAGGTCAGGCAGAGTATATAGACCTTGCTTATTCTGCCACCAGATCTGTCACTTAGTAGAAGCAAGAAAATAGAAGGCAGAAACTGCAGACAACCGATAAAGACAACCTTGAAATTGTTTGTAACGATAAAAGGCCATCATTCATGATACACACATATATGTATATATGTATACACTTAAATAATTATGAGACTGACGCGCTACCTACTGCGCTACTGAGGTGACCAATTTGGCAGAAATGGGTACCAGGGTATTACCCTGGGAAGGTGAGGAATGTCGCCTCGCATCGTGAGTTTTGATGATTGAAGCGACACTATCTAGAAATCTCCGAACATTTCTAGATAGGCGGCCGAGCACATATGGGCGGAAACTCGCGTGCTAAGTTGCCGGTTCAAGTCTCATACTTTACCTTTACCTTACTTAAATAATTAGATTTAACTTTTATTATCTTGTAAAATATTTAAAGGCAATAATGTTTAATGTGAACAATGATGTATTTACTGTAAATATTATATGTGTGCAATTACAGTACCATTCAGAATACATTGTAAACTTGACAAGTACATGTAGAATACAATGTAATCTTGACAACTCATCAAATCTATTCCTTTACAGAAGCGAATAATCATTCTTAGTCTGACCTTTAAAAATATATAAACGTAAAATAATCACCACAACATGTAGATAATATCACCCTTGACAGATAACTCGTTATCAAGTTTAGTCATTTACAGAATGCTCATATACTATAATTAAATAATTATTCTTACATAAAAAGGAGATAAGAATACAGACATTCCCCATTTTACGATGGGATTAGGTTCATTTACTCATTGCAGATCATAAATGTCATAAATCAAAGTTGTATATTATAAAACATGACAAAATTCATAAAAATGACATAGTATTTCTTCTTAATATTCACACTCCTATCGTAATTCTTAAAAATTGTAAATTGAACGGCTGTAAGTCGGGGTATGACTACATAATATTATCACCATGGGGAACCTTTTATTGCATAAACTTTCAAAAGTCCACAAGCACAGCACGTTAATTAACAACAATAACAAAAAAAATTAAAGGAACATAAATATTACTTATCTTTCTTATCTGTTATATTGTGTATTTGTTGGGTTTTATCATTGTAAAACTTATTTTAACTAAAACTATTGTGGTTTAAACATGGTTTTTACAGAAGAATATTGAGAATACCATGGACAGCTAAGAAGAGTAATGAAGATGTTATGAAAGAGGCTAAAGCAAAAAGAGAGCTAATTTTCAATATTAGGAAGAAACAATCATCATTTGCCATGTAATGAGAAGAGAACAGCTGGAATATATTGTAACAAATGGGAAAACTGAGGGACGAAGAGATACAGGGAAGCAAAGAAAAAAGATACCAGACAGCTTAAGAGAATGGCTTGGCAGAAGGTCAACAACAGAAATGATAAATAGCTGTCGAGATCAAAAGTTGTGGAGAGACATGATCACCTACGCCTACAGGCATGATACTTCATGATGATGATGAATTATGTAAACAAGATATTCAAAATATGAAAAGCATTACCGTAAAACTAAGCAATAAAGTAAAGCCAAAGAAATACTCAAAATTAATAACAATTAACAGACAAATTGAAATTTCTACATTAAGAACACATAATTAAAAAGAAAAGAAAATTAAATAAATGTTTAAAAATAAAAATTAACAGTTTGAAGTCCATGAACTGAACATAACATTATGTATCTACTGGGAAGACTGAGCAACCAATGAGTCTGCCATAAATGTGATCAAGTTGCTTCTTGTAAATATTAATCATTACATTTAGTATTTAAAATATCTTAGTCCACATTATGGTTAAATGACATATATAATTATAACAGCAAAATATGGGGGGGGGGGGGATGGGGGAGTAGAAGAGCCTGCGACCTGTGGTCGCAATAGCAGGGTCAGCGCACCATCAGCTGACCAAACCTAGCAGTTCTACCTCCTCGTGGTCTCCCCCGGTAACAGTCTGCGTCAAAACAGGCTGGCTAACAGAAGCTAGGATCGCTGTTTTCCCTGTAGTGGTGGTTGTTACTGATATAGAGGACCCAGTATTGCAGTACCTCTGGGCTGGACTAGTAGTTTCCCAGCAGAGCCTGGGATAGATGTACTCCAACCTCTCCAGTAAGAGCCGGGAATGTCAAGAAAGCCATTACGACCCGCCACATCTTATGAGTCAAAGGGCAACCTGCCCGCATCAACTCGTGGCAATCCGTCAACAACAACAGCAAAATATTACTGTTATGATTTTACAATATGTTGAATTATAACAAAACCTGTAACACATAAATAAATGATACTGAGATCAGAGTTTTTAATAGAAAACGTTATTCCAACCGATGCACAGTTAAGTGTCTAACTTCTATCTATCTATTGACCTTTTGAGCAGTAGCTGGCCCGTAGGGCATAGACTCAGATACTCTTTCTCTTATCTAAATTTTAATTCTAGCAGTTTTCAATCCTTGTAAAGATCTTTTATCAAATCTCGCCATTTGTCTCTGTTCTGTGCAAACAACTCTATTTCATTGAAGGAGCCGATTTCTGCTGCTCTTGCCTCTCTCATCAATGTTCTTCTTAGTGTCTCTCTGGGTCGGCCTCTTTTCCTCTTACCTGTTGTTTCCTACATGAGGGCTTGCTTTGTTATTCGGTTATTATCTCTCCTCATCACATGTCCAACATATGACCATCGTCTTTTCTTTATTACTGAAGATATTAGTGGTTGATTTGCGATTTCTCTAACTTCCTTGTTTGTTTTGAATTCGTTCCACGCTATACCAGGTATTTTCCTTAGACATTTCTTTTCAAATGCGTTCAACTTTGTTTCTATGTCTCTTGTCTAACTTTTACAAATACATTAATATAGTTTTTAAATGGTGAATTAAAATACAAAACTATAATTTTTAAAATGTGAATTAAAATACAAAACTATAATTTTTAAAATGTGAATTAAAATACAAAACTGTAGTTTTTGTCATGTACAAACATATAAAATGGCAGTTGCAGACTAGTTTGTAATCTGCAGTTAATCTAAATAAAAATTACACATTCATAAATTTAGAAATTAAAACAAAAATCTTATAATTAATATCTGATTTTTTTTCTAAATAGAACATACGTGTACTTTCTTCATATTTGAATTATTCTTGTTATACCATATACATAGTTTGAACTTACATTAGTTGAGTGATATAATTCATTGAAGCATTTTTTATTATGTAAAGGGTACAAGTGTTAAGACCTAGTCACCCAAGACATTTATTCATTAATCCTGAGTGTGATCGATATGATGCCTGCACAGATAGCGTATTTAGTAATGGAAATGGAATACATGTACACATTATATGTTTAACGAATTTGCACAACAATATTATCTAGTGCGGAAGTACCTCAGGAGATAATCATCAAACAGGTACAATGCTATAGAGAGAAATTGATAAGTTGATGAAGTCTGTCAGTTGTGCCCCAATTTACCCCTGGGGTTATGGGATAATAAAGAATGAAGGTTAATGTCATATTTCTACCAGTCTTGAAGATATACATCCTCCCAGTCTTGAAAGATGTCCATCCCCCCAGTCTTGAAAGATATACATGCTCCCAGTCTTGAAGATATACATGCTCCCAGTCTTGAAGATATACATGCTCCCAGTCTTGAAGATATACATGCTCCCAGTATTGAAAGATATACATGCTCCCAGTCTTGAAAGATATACATCCTCCCAGTTTTGAAAAATGTAGATCCTCCTAGTCTTGAAAGATGTACATCCCCCAGTCTTGAAGATATACATCCTCCCAGTCTTGAAGATATACATCCTTCCAGTCTTGAAAGATGTACATCCTGCTGATGGCTAGATTCAAGGCAAAATATTTTTTAAAATTTAAACAATAACCGACCGCTCTTACAAAAATATTTACAGATATCAGAACACATGTATTTCAGCCTAATTAAATAACGACAGGAATAAGATGTATCATACGTACGGCATATTAACATTTAAATAACTTGTAAACTTTGACACTGTAATTAACAATATATACAAAAATATAGTATTCTATACATTGTCTGGAATGTGCAAGCATGAAAACGTACAGATGAAATGTGTACAAAAAGTTTTCATTGGAATGTAAAAAATGTATGTTCATAAAAACTTTATTGTAATCGGAATGTAAAAAATGTATGTTCAGAAAAACTTCATTTTAATCAGAATGTAAAAAACTTATCAGCACATAAGTTATCTTGTTTTGGAATTGCAAATTTTATGTTCGCACAATTTTATTTACTGAAATATGAAAACTTGTGTACATAAATATTTTCTCAAATATGTGTACACAAAAAGCATAACATTTTGGAATGTATTAGTTTGTATTTACAAAAAAAATGGTTCTCTTTAAAATATGCATATTATGTTCACAAAAAAAAGTAAATCTCTTAAATAGAATGTGCAAAAATATTTACACATAAATAAAACAAACTATAAACTATATTAATACAAACATGATAGAAGGGAAGTGCCATTTACAGTTAAGCAAACAATAGACCTGCAGAAGTTTATTTTAAGAATAATGCAATGAAAGACATGATTACCTTAAGGACTGATTTAAATATTCAGCAGACGGTCAATGAACTTTAAAGAACTCATAAAAGAAATCTGCTTTAATATCAAGAAATATATTCAAACATACTTGTCCCATGAAACACAAACTACACACACAGTAAATTTATTGGCCTATGTAATGTCCTTTCAGGCCAAATAGAGCATATAAGGCTGAAGATAAAAACTCTATTTCAAACAATCTTTGCTGTTATTGATCAGAATTTACACTGGACCCACAGTGAGTCTCTCCTTGTTTTCCTATTCTGGACAAGTCTGTTAATCTGTGCTAAAAATCTATGCTGGTAATTATGTTAAAATATGAGCATTAACATAATTTTCTCCATATACTAGTAAAAAAACAAAAGTAAAGTACCCCCGTCATGCCAAGTGGCGTATAGGAAATATGGTGTTAATGACCATCAATTTTACAGACCCTCAGCACATGATTTTTGGGGCAATGTGGTTGGTATTATGCCGCTTTACTTTCCCAGAAAAAAAATCCGGTACCCATTAAAGGCTGGGTGAACCGGAAGCCGTCGGTTGGGATCAAACCCTACCTCTTGTCCTTTGTAGTCCAGTTCACTAACCACTGAGCTATCGTGGCTCCCCATATACTAGTAGCCTCCATCAATAGTAGTTGACTATGGATTTTGCAGCGCCCCTAGAAATGTTATTTTTTTCTTTTCTTTTACAGTGTATTTTCTTTTTCTATGAATCTGTCTGTTTGTTGTTTGAGTTGGAGCTTTAGAATGTGTTTCTAAAGATTGCAGTCACCAGCTATTTCTTTCCAGACTGTAAGATTTATCTTCAGAGTTTTCATATCATGTTTACACACGTCTACAAATCAAAGTTTAGAGCACACCCTAGTTCTTTTGCCATCTGCTAGTTATCCATAGAGTATATCTTTTGGTATGAGGCCATCTTTCATTCGTTGTATGTGACCAAACCAGGGTAACCTACATTGTTGAGCAGCCTGTAGATGTTCGGGAGGCCTGTGCAAGTGAGGACATCCATGTTTGTCACTTTTTCCTTCCAGGTGTTACATAAAAGCTTAATCAGTCATCATCATCATGTGCCATTCTGGTTGGCATAGGCAATCATGTCCTTCCACAATCTTCTATCCACAATGCATCATATCAGTTCTGTTGTTGACTGCTTTCCATGCCATGAAACCAAGCTATCCAGTATTTTCTCTCTTTGTCGTCCGTGATCTCTCTTTCCTTTTATTTTGCCAGTTGTAACCAAGTATTACAACTTTCCTCTTCTCATGATGTACCCAAAAATGTTGATTGTTTCTTTCTGATGTTTTTTAGGAGCTGCCTTTTTGTGTTGGCCTCTTTGAGAACTTCCTCATTGGTCTTTTTAGCCGTCCAGCTTTAATCAGTCAGTATCCTTAATTCTTTTAACATATGTTACCTTGCTGGAGTGAGAAGCTTCAATGGTTGAGTGGTTAGTGCACTTACTACTGATCAGAAAGGTTCAATTCCCAGATGTGGTGAACATTTTTTTTTTTATTGACATAGGTTTGGGGGTTTAACCAGCCTTTAAAAATGGGTACCGGAGAATTTTCTGGGGAGTAAATGTAGTCTGGCGTGATACTGACCACTTCATCCACAAAAATCAGTGCCACAGATCTGTTAAAAATAAGGTCACCAACACCATATTCCTATCCAGGCATAATGAGAACCTTTACTTACATTTATGCTACTGCGGTGAAAACCATTATCATGTGCCATATTAGTTGGTGTAGACGATCATGCCCTTCTACAATCTTCTATCCATTGTGCATCATATCAATTTTGTTGTTGACCGTATTCCATGATTTTAGAAGCAGTGATCTCTGCAATATGTGCCATTTTGGCACGCAAGGTTTCTGTTTTTGAGATTGTGGTTCTGCCCTATGTGCCGTCTTCGGCTCGAAAGAACAATAGATAGATAGATAGTATTCCATGCCAGGACACCAAGCTATCAAGTACTTTGTTGTCCACGATTTCTCTTTCCCTGTATTTTGCCAGTTGTAACCAAGTATTCCAACTTTTCTCTTCTCATGATGTGCCCGAAAAATGTTGATTGTTTCTTTCTGATATTTTTTAGGAGCTCACTTTTTGTGTTGGCCTCTTTGAGAATTTCCTTGTTGGTCTTTTTTAGCTGTCCAGGGAACTTTCAACATTCTTCTGAGAAATCCCAGAAA
This sequence comes from Megaustenia siamemsis, assembly GCA_032433765.1. NCBI lineage: Eukaryota > Metazoa > Mollusca > Gastropoda > Stylommatophora > Ariophantidae > Megaustenia > Megaustenia siamemsis. The sequence continues at coordinate 27,667,577 of JAVIAB010000102.1, read as the reverse complement.
ACCATCTTTGTAGTCAATCAATGTACATTTAAGATGAGCAGAGGAAGTCACAACAGGTTATCTTCTGCTATCGAACAGTTTGAAACGAAAATGCAGAAGAATTGGATTTATGCTTGGCAAATAAAAACCTGCACAAAATATTTACATAAATATCTATGAGTGCAGGCAAGTGATTGGTGCATGAACTTCTGTGAATATTTAGAAAAGAATTGAAGATTTTACCACATAATTCTGTTGAAATTACACAGTACAGGCAATTATATTCCTATTCTACTCCACAGACATTGATGAGAACATGGCCACTGAATACACTTTGTATTCTTGTCAAAATTTAAGAGATCATTGGCCAAATGAACCTCCTATGTATTAATGTCAACAATTTGGAGGTCATAGGCAATGTACCTCATACATATTTCTATCAAGATACTAGAATACATGGCTACTAAATAATCATGTACTTTCTGCCTATGTTCTGATAACTCTGCAAACAAAAATCTATTTCCCACTGCCAGTATTTCCGGGAATATGTCAATGAAAATTCAAAATACCATAATCACTGCCATTTTGGAAACATGGCAAACGGATTCCCTATATTGCCGTCAATATTTCTGAGAAAATAACAAAGAGATCGGTACCAAAATTTTCGACATCATGATAAATAGTTCCATATATATCTCCTCAAGTGGGTTTCAAAAACACAACTGAATGGAGTAATTATCATAATGAACTCTCAGTCATTGCTTTGAAAGATTCAGGACTGGTAACATCTCTGGCATGAGTGGATGACATGTATACACATTTTTAATTTATGATTTCTCTCTGCGGCAACCACCCCTTATCTCAGCAGCGAGGCCCGGCTTGAATGTCAATTACTCATTGACGTAAAAAATATGAGTACCTCTGAAGTTGGAGTTATCTGCCTGTGTGGTGAGGGACCCCTGTGCACATGGCTGCCAGGGAAAAATGGATTAACATGCAAAATTCAGTTCATAGTCTCTAGGGACTTCGTCAGAGCTAAAAGCTGGCAAACACCAAAAAAAAAAAAAAAATATTGGGATCACAGGTGGCCTTGAGGAAACAAACTTTCATGGTGTCCATGAGGCATGGAAGTGGTGCTGGCATCACAGGTGTACATTCCCACAGAGACTATTTTGAAGATGATAGTGGTCAAATTTAAATAAGGTAATCATGCCATTTTTTTAGACATGGTTTGGGAACTTTCCAAAAGCCCTTTGTAGAAACCTTAAACTTTAAAACAACATATAAGGACATACTGTCCATGTCACGCAGGGCTCATGGAAATAAAGGACTTGATAGGCTGGCAACCTGTGTGTCTGTGATTGATCATAGAACTGATATACATTCATAAAGAGTGATGTCATTGAGGTCTCCAATGATTGTATGTTGGAAATTAAAATGAAATAATTATAAGGATTCAGTCATGAGATTCTAAGAATTTACAGTACAACATTAAGCATAAAGAAATAACAAAGTGTAAAAGTGAACTAGATTTGTGTACAAGCAGTGAACTACTTAGACTATCTGTGTGTATACACTTCGTCATCTCCTGAAGGAGACTGTCTCTATGTTTTTGCCGAGAGTGTTGTAATTTCAGCTCATATAAAAATAAACAATAATTAACAATTAATTATATCCATGTCTTTCAACTCAACATATATGACTGTGTCACAGCATTTTTTATAAACTGTATTGTCCTCCCATTTTGAACATACTCATTTACTTAACTGGATTCAGTAGCCTGTTTCAAGGTCCATCACATAGAGGTAAAGTATAGTCTTGGTTAGCTATGATTTACAGACCTTGATATCAGCAGTCAATGATAAGTTCTTTAATATTGTTATATATGTATATGTTCACTGTACTTAGTTGCACTTATTTTTATTTGGCTAATATAAGATTTCCAGCCATAATATCTCTCTCTCTCTCTCTCTTTCTCTCTCTGCGATCAAGTCTCAATCAGAGTAGGATTCCAGACTCTCTTATGAAGTCAGCTGTCAGTTTAAGTGATTTGATTGCCCTATATAGTTTCTCTTCCAGGGAGGTGGGTGAAGACCACGTTGTCCTTGCAATATAATACATTTAACTGTAGCCATCACATGAGTCCCAACCTTAAGGGCCAGGTTATTTTTTTGACTCTGTGTTGTATCTGTCATGAGCATTAGACATCCGTTAACACAACTCATTACAGCAACTGGTGACAAACCACATGGCATATGTGACAAAATTGTATAAGTTCTTCTTCTTCAGTGATAATCTTTTGTATAAAATGGGGCACCACAATGGACACAAACAGGATAGTTCGCTGCAGATCTTCACTGGTTTTCTATAGTTCGTCATACTGCTTGTACATTGCTTGTACACCACTTGTACATTGTTTCTTTAAAGGTTCTGATGTCTTTGACTTCAAGCACTGAAACATGTCTAGGCCCAAGTCAAAAACTATGTCAAAGTTTTCCATGATAAGAAACATAATGCCTTCTGAGATGCGAGAAGGGCACAGGACTTTGACAACCATGAGTCCATATCACTCCTTCAGAAGAAAGAGATGGATGTTAAGATACACAGCCAGAAATTAGAGGCTTAGTGTGCGCATAAGAGGACTTATCAACCAACACAGAACTGGAGTCATCAGTCGATGGACACTGTGGGACATGCTGAGGAAAGGATCTGAGCACCTATGGAGATGTTGGAGTGCAATAATGATAACCCACAAATATCTAAATAAAGAGACATAAACTTTGAAAAGATCATATCTTGACCTCAGTGGACCAGAGAATTAAAGTAGCATATCACAAACACACCAGTTGAGATAACTTCTTGATTGGTATCTTCAGTTGATATCAGTACACTTATGATATAACTCATCTTTACTGGCTTTCTAATATCTACATAAAGAAAGAAGTTAATGTGGTACAAAGCCAGTCCATGCTTCTACTTTTTCTTTTATTTGTCCATCTGTTGTAGCCTTAAAGTTAAAGTATTGCAGAAAAAAGAAATGTATAATATAATTGATTTCTATAGATGTAGCAATGCTATTATTTTAATCAATTCTGAATTATATCTTGGGACTTATCCCTGTTATGGTTGAGCCTCTCAGCCTCAGCAAGGGAGCTGATGCCTGCTCTTGTTGCTCTCACTTCAGTGTTCTTTTGTGTTATAGTAGGTCAGCCTCTTTTTCATTTGCCTTCTGTTTCCATTTGAGGACTTGCTTTTAGGTTCTCCTGTTGTCTCTTCTCATCACATGATCAACATATACCCACCTTCTTCTCTTGATTATACATTCAAACTTCATCCACCTTATTTGGAGAACAACAATGGCTTTTATCCATTTAGCCATCCGCTCGTTCACCTACCATCCTGATTACTCAAGAATCCATGATCATGAAAGCGTTAATTGACTTGCTTTGAGGACACCCATAGGTGGAAGCTTTACTTGCTTTACAAAACAATGTATACAAGTCTTTCCATTTACAGCTTTACAAAACAATGTATATGAGTCTTATCATTTACAGCTTTACAAGACAATGTATATGTGTCTTTCCATTTACAGCTTTACAAGACAATGTATATGTGTCTTTCCATAACCATCGGCTGAGAAAATAATAATGTTTCTGCTAAGGATGCAACTCAGAGATTCTGGAAGAGGCTTGGTAACAATTACTACCCAAAAATATGTCATTAGTGAAACCAAATTTGGTTACTAACACCATATTATCTATATGGCAAAGAGCATGATATGTTTTTTTTTTTTAATTTTTCTTGAATTGGGAGTGTTTATAACCAGTGAGCTACAAGAGCTATTTTTGTGTATATTTGCCTCATCTGTTGTGAAGATCTGCACATATGTTTGGTGGAGTGAGACAAATTCTTTAAATCAGTAATCAATATAGACCATTGTTCATTTAAATGTCACCAAAACTGTGGTAAATCAATGAAGGTTATTGTTTATTTGACAGTCACCAACGTGGTAAATCAGTGAAGTTTATTGTTTGACAGTCACCAACATGGTAAATCAGTGAAGTTTATTGTTTGACAGTCACCAACGTGGTAAATCAGTGAAGTTTATTGTTTGACAGTCACCAATGTGGTAAATCAGTGAAGTTTATTGTTTGACAGCCACCAACATGGTAAATCAGTGAAGTTTATTGTTTGACAGCCACCAACGTGGTAAATCAGTGAAGTTTATTGTTTGACAGTCACCAACGTAGTAAATCAGTGAAGTTTATTGTTTGACAGTCACCAACGTGGTAAATCAGTGAAGTCACTGTTTATTGAACTATTACCAACATTGTGGTAAATCAGTAACCGATATAATTTTTATTAAGCTGTCACTAAAACTGTGGTAAATTGTAATCAGAATAGATTATTGCTCATTTAACTGTTACCAACATTGTGGTAGAGCTTTTTGAGCTCTTTGATCCAACTGGAGAAGCACTTTTTTTGTCAGTAACCCTTCTAATGATATATGGAGACTTCTTAGCAGACACTTCTTCTATGTCTTCATCTGCTGCTTGTTCAGCCACTGTTGACAAGGATTGATAGTGGTCTGGTTTACTTGAATGGTACAAGCCTGTAGGCGCTGGTGATTTTCTTCCACCAGCAGGTTTTGTTTGAGCTCGTAAATTTGTTTGATGCACGGATGAAGCAGACACAATGCTTGTTAATGACTGTGTTCGTGTAAAAGACGATGCTGTGAGTTCATCACCTTTAGCTCGGGATGACGCAGTTGGTGCCATAAATGAAAATCTTTTGTTTGATTTGTTGCTTGATATCATAGGCGTTGTGCTGTGGGGTCGTTCCTGTAATTGTGGAGTTGTGCTTCGACTGTTGTCATTAACAACGGGTGTGACACTGCGTCTGCTATTTTGAGACAGAGAACTTGAACTTCTTCGACCATCTGCAGTTGAGGTTGAGGTAACGCGCTTAGCATCATTTTCTAGTGATGCATGACCTGATATTGCCCGCATAGATTGGGAGCGTGTAAAACCAGTACTTTTAGATGACTGATTTGTTGTTGCTTTAGTTTGGACTGTGGAAGAATTCGAAGTCTGAGATGATGGAGTTTTTGGGCGAGCTGATGGAGTAGTTGGTCGAGCTGATGGTGTGGTTGGACGATAAACGGGTGCTCCAGTTCTTAATGTTGAGGCTATACGTTGTCTTGTGGTTTCAGATGAAGCAGAGGATGCTGCACTGATATTTGGAGTGCTGCTTGATATAGATGAGATACTTGAGTTAGATGTTGATCTAGACCTACCAGGACTAGAAGGGGCAAGGGTTGATTTAGCAGAATCAGGTGTTAGATGCATTGATGATCGCTGACCTCGTACAGATGTTCGAGAAATTGTACCTCTTTGAAATGCATCTGCTTTCATTGAAGCACGTATAGAGTCTCGTCTAAAATTGGAAACAGTTTCTTGGTCTCTGACTGATGATCTGTTGGCAGAGTTGCGACTAAAAACAGAAGATGTTGCAGTGGTATTTGTATTGTTGGTTGATGTAGCTCTATTGTTGGATGGTCTACTAGCCGAACTATTTGTTGGAAGCATGTAACTAGGCACACCTTGTTTGTTAGACTTTGCTGCACTAGATGCTGCTGATGTTTTCTTTACAGTGGAAGCAGTTGTTTCTTGAGTGGATGAGGAAGACTTTTTGGGTTTTGATGTAGCAGCATTGTCATCATTACAAATGTTCTCATTGGATAAACTTTCTGGAGAAAACACGTTGTCTGTAGAAGATTCGTTATCAACATTGTTCCATGTTGATTGTTCTGAACAGTTATCTCTCAGTTCATTCTGTCCAGTTTTCTCTGACAGACGAGAACTTGAAGTACTCTTCCTTGGTTTAATATATATCTCACAGTCATCAGAAAACAGATTTTCAGCAATGCTTCTTGTCTTTTCTGCTAGTCGGGACAATATTGGATTGCTATGAACCTCTGCTTCAAGAGTACTGTTCATGGAAGTACGCTGGGACAGTGTTCCTGATGCAGTCTCAAACCCTTCATCTTTATCGTTGCTACTACTGTAGCTAAATCTGGATCCTGTATCATATTTCAGGTCATTTACATTTAAAGTGTCATTTGTGGAATAATTGTTTGATGTTTCATTTAAGATATCAATTGTACTCCGCCTTTGTTGAGCTCTTTTTAATTTCCATTTAGCAACATCAGCAAGAGGGCTTTCGTTTTCTTCTTCAAGGCCATTTCTATTTATAATCTTGTTAGATTGACAAAATAAAGAGTTTTCATTATTAACATCTGCTTGGAGAGTTTCTGTGGAGGACAGTAGGGACTGTTGACTAAAACTTTTTTGATTTCCATGTTTAAATACTTCTTGATTTTCCAAAATGCCAGATGCTGCATCTACATTATCCTCATTATCAGAAAGGACAAAACCTTTTCTCCGGCCATCCACAGATAATCTATTTGTTGCTCTACGTTTCACTACAGAACTCTCAACTGTCTTGTGCAGTTCCTTTTCAGTTGCCAGATTTTTCTCAATTTGCAAACTACCTGACTTGGGATTACTTTGTTTCATCTCATCAACTTTTTTTGAGTTCTTTGACACAGGCTTTGCAGTTTTATTAACTTCCTTTTTGTTGACTGCATTTGTGTCAGATACATTTTCATTTTCAGATTTGGCTCTGCTTTTACAGAGACGTACCTGCGGCGGAGGCGGTGTTTTTGGTTTTGAAATAGAACGTCTTATAAGATTACTACCAGAACGTGTTCTGTTGAGAGAACTGCTTGTACTGTTTGTACTGTTTCTTCTTTTTACATCTTTTCTAGAATCACTCATGATTCTTGTAGGTTTTACTTTTTCTGTGGGAGGTATACGATTGTTTTTGGGGTTGTCCTTTTTGGCCTTCAAATCAGAATCACCGATTGATGCTTTTGAGTTTCCTGGAACTGTTACATGAGCAACAATGGCAACTTGTGGTTGTAATGAATTTGAATTTGGCTCTGGTGTGCGTCTTATTGGTCCTGTGACACCAACAACATCAATTTGTCGACCAGTGTCTTCTATTGTCTTAAGTACCCCATCAATGTCAGTGCCCATACCACTGCTGATCTTCTTTCTCATGGAAACTGAGATTTGATTTTTTGCAGCAGGATCTGATGTATTTTGATTGTTCTTAAGAGCTTCTGGAGGTAAACTGCTGTCATTTTGTAAGAGTTGTTGAGGTTTTGTGGATTCAGGGTTTTCAGTGAACTGGTTTGACATTTTTCCTTGAGGTTTTTGTGGAGAATCTATCTGATCAAGCGATGGATTACTGTCAAAAGCAGATTTGGTGTCAGTTGCCGAAAGTGATGCTAGATTTGTTTCTGAAAGAGCAATGTCTCTTCGCCATCTTGAATTATTTCTCACTATTGAAGAAGAGCGTTGAAATGAAGACCTGCCCTCTCCTCCAGATATTCCATCATCACCTTCTTCATTAATCGGAGGTGTATCACGTCCACTCTTTCTGTTCAGTCGCTGTTTTAGTCTTCTAATTAAAGCATCAGATTCATCTAGATCATCCTCGATAAAATTTCTTCTTGTATGCTCAGGGTTTGTATTATCGAGGAAAGATTTGTCCAGAAGACTTTGACTTCTGCGCAGTGTACGACTGCCATCCCTTTCATCGGAAAATATTTCTGACTTGGGTCTGTCACGTGAGGAATTTGGTGAGTTTCTCATTTTAACACCAGATGATGTTGTTTCTGTTGGAGTGGTTGCAGTCTTGGTGTTTGTGAAAATTAGTGCTGGGGTACGTTCACGTTCTGTTGCATACACATCTAAAACATCTTTTTTGCCTTTCCTTTCTAATCGACGTCGCCTCAAACTGGAATAACGTTCAAATCGGGTTTCTGGTTTCTCTGGTTCTGCTGGTGATTCTGCATTTTTTGTCAGGAAATTAAGTAGAGATTCATCATCACTAGGGGCATGACTTCTACGATTGCGTCTTTGGGAGAATGTTTCTGAAGGTGAAAAGGAACCAACTGCAGGACTTTCACTGGATTTTTTGTGAGGACTTCCACTGCCATCTGTGATGTCTAAATCAGAATTAGCATTTCCAGCAGGACTTAAACTGACTTTTGTTACTTTGGTAACTGAAATATTTCCTACGTTGTATTTTCTGGATGTATATCCACTTCGGACATCAGCCAACAGCATATCCACAATAGAATCATCATCACCATGAATTTTGCCATCCAGCAGTTCTGTGACATCCTCTATTGGAAGAACAATAAAAGGAAGTCATAAATAAATTGTTGTTTAAACTCTAAAAAAATAAGGGTTAAGGTAAAACTTAATGTCACAATGAAAACATTTATGAAACAAACTTTGAACTCTAAAGAAAAATTCTATGAAAATAATTTACAAATATACAATGAATGTTTGTTTGTTTGCGTTCACCAGCTTTATATCTCTAGCAAAGTCCCTTGGGACTGAAATTTGCATTAATATCACTTTTTCTTATTTTTCACACTGGCAGCCGTGTGCTCAGGTGTCCCCTGCCATGCAGGCAGACATTCTCAGACTTCAGAAGCACTGTTATATTTTTATCATTGAGAGTTTTAACATTTTGGGTAGATTTTTTCCTAATAATCTTGCCTGATCAGTGGCCATTTTTGGCCTACACTTTTCGATTTCCAACTGTCAAGGGTTCTTTAATGTATGCAGCATACACATGGAGCCTCCTGTTTAATGTATGCAGCATACACATGGAGCCTCCTGTTTAATGTATGCAGCATACACATGGAGCCTCCTGTTTAATGTATGCAGCATACGCATGGAGCCTGCTGTTTAATGTATGCAGCATATACATGGAGTCTCCTGTTTAATGTATGCAGCATACACATGGAGCCTCCTGTTTAATGTATGCAGCATACACATGGAGCCTCCTGTTTAATGTATGCAGCATATGCATGGAGCCTCCTGTTTAATGTATGCAGCATACGCATGGAGCCTCCTGTTTAATGTATGCACAGCATACACATGGAGCCTCCTGTTTAATGTATGCAGCATACGCATGGAGCCTCCTGTTTAATGTATGCAGCATACACATGGAGCCTCCTGTTTAATGTATGCAGCATACACATGGAGCCTCCTGTTTAATGTATGCAGCATACACATAGAGCCTCCTGTTTAATGTATGCAGCATACACATGGAGCCTCCTGTTTAATGTATGCAGCATATGCATGGAGCCTCCTGTTTACATACACATGGAGCCTCCTGTTTAATGTATGCAGCATACACATGAAGCCTCCTGTTTTTCACAGTTTTCCAAGAGGGCTAGACATCGGATCTACAAACCAGAAACTAAGGAAGGACATCTTTTAATTTCAAGATGTGATTGCTGTCCACTCTTTTAATATGTTTTTATGTGAAGGATGTTGTAGCGATTCAAGATTGTACAAAGAAGTTATGACAGTGGTTTTCTGTTGCCTTCCATCAGTTTGTTTATGGTTGGCTCTGCTAGCCTTTGACTAAAAAGTCTCACCCACAAGGCAGTGGGGTAGATAGAGGGAAGCAAAGATTAAAAAATACCAGACAGCTTAAGAGAATGGCTTGCCAGAAGGTCAACAACAGAAATGATAACTGTCGAGATCAAAAGTTGTGGAGAGACATGATCACCCACACCAGCAGGCCCGGTACTTGATGATGATAATGATGATGATGAAGATGTGAATATTGCCCATTCTTCCATAGTGTTTTTACTTGAAGATGTGAATATTGCTCACTCTTCCAATAAGTTTTACGTAAAGATGTGACTCTCTAACATGTTTCTGCTTATGACCACACACTGGGAGATTCTGGATAGAGTCTCAGCTAAGTCTCACATTATTTAATTAATTAAAATTAATTTTTTAGTTTACTAACTTTTATTAATTATTAATTTTTATTTTCTTATAATGTAGTATATCTCCTTTTGTTTTATCGTTACATCTCTTATCCCACTTTTTATTTCTCCTTGATTTACTAGTCCATGCATCCTAGATGTAGTAGAGTTTATCTTTATTCCATTATTCATTTGTGTTGTTCTCGTTTTCTGAGGAAGGCCGCAAGTAGGCCGAAAAGTCAGTGTTTTGTTGTGTTCCTTTTTTTGTAAAGCTGTCACCGTACCTTGTAGGAGTGTACGTTACATATCATCACTTGCTCCTTCCTTTAAGCTTTACCACAGCACTGCAATTATTTCCCATCAAGGCTAGCTCCTTGCCGTGGGGATGGGGCTTAACAGTCACCAGGGACTGAAAACGAAGACTGGCCAGGCCTTCCTACAACCGAACAAGACCACAATCTGCTCTAGCAAGTTTAAATGCTGAAATCGGAGGCAACCAGCCAAAAGGTGCACTACAACAATCAGGATGCCAAGCACTCATGCCAATGGGAAGTATGTTTGTAATTGCGAATCGATATGGCACTCGCCCTGTGATGGTCACTCAGGCAGGTGCAGTGCCTGGCCCTCAGCCATGAAAGGGCCCAACCACTATTACTGGATGTCCTTCTCAACCGCTCTGTGGAGTCAGGAGGTGAGAGAATAGAGCTACTGGCTAATCAAAACTAAGACCACTTAAAATAAAGCACTAAAGACAGTAAAATTTATACAGGAAACAACATTGCAGATATAGACAATACTTCAGGCGAATGAAAGATAGATAGATACTGCAATTATTTGCCTGTTTCCTAACATGTTTTTACTCAAAGATGTGATTATTGTCCATTTTTCTAATGTGTCCTAGTCAACCTAATCTGCAACTTCTGAGTGATATAATGTTAGACATTATAGTGAAGGAAAGCAAAAATAAAGGACACAGCCTTAATAGCAAAAAGATAGAAATAATTGTAGCAACAAAGAAAAGGACTTCACCACAGTGCACAATAAAGACAAGTGGAACAATATTAAAACAGGTAAATGAATTTAAACATCCGAGAACAATGTTAACCTCAGATGGTAGATGTACATTGGAGGTGTGATCCGGAATGGCTCAGGAAAAAGCAGCTTTTCAAAAAATTAGGAAGATACTGTACAATTCATTTTTGACAATAGAAACAAGAAAAATAGTTCTTACCCAATATTAGGAAGAAATAATCATTATTTTTTGGCCATGTAATGAGAGGGGAGCAGCTAGAATATATTGTGACAACTGGGAAAATTGAGGGACGAAGAGATAGAGAGAAGCAAAGAGAAAAGATACCAGACAGCTTATGAGATGGCTTGGCAGAAGGTCAACAACAGAAATGATAAATAACTGTCGAGATCGAAAGCTGTGAAGAGACATGATCACCTACGTCGGCAGGCATTTTACTTGATGACGAAAAGTGACATAATGAAAATATACAATCACACACAGACTTACTTGAGCTTTGATGAGCATCAAAATCTTTTGATTTTCTTCTATTTTCTGATTTAGCTTCTTGAATTCTCCTTTTGATATTTTCCTGTACAACAAAACAGAAATGAAACAAAGTTAGGAACAGGTGAAAGTATTTTTGGTTGATCTAAAGCAATAAATAATGCTTGCACAGAGCAGAGACAAATGGCAAGATTTTTTATAGAAGATCTTTGCAAGGCTTGAGACTGCTAGGGAATAATAGAACAAAGAAGTATGTGTTAGCACTCGGAAAAATTGACAGACAAACAACAATAATTTTATTGTTGTTTGTCTGTCAATTTTTCCGAGTGCTAACACATACTTCTTTGTTCTATTATTCCCTATTATCGCCTCGGAAGTTCCCCATATAATAATATTTATGTATTATTATTTGTACCCACTTGAGACTGCTAGAAAGAAAATTTCGAAACAGGGAAAGAGTATCTGAGTCTATGCCCTATGGGCCGACTACGGCACGAAATGTCGATAGATAGATAAAAAGTAAAAAATAAAATCATTAATTCAGCTCAAGCAGTCTTCATATTTCTCCTAAACTTTTATTGTACTTACATAATATGACTCAGATTATTATATTTTATCACTTAAAAAATTGCTTTCATATTCTATTATTTATATTGCTTTATGTTCTATAACTTAAATCCTCCCATATTCTATCCTTTTTTATATTGTTCTCTTGTTTTATAACTAAGGGATCACTTCTATATTCTATTACTTATATTGTTCTCTTGTTCTATAATCTATTTTGTTCTTGTATTCTGTTACTCAGACATCTCTATTATTCTCCTACTTGTAGTAGTTGTAGTTAGTCGAAGGTCCTGATATCACAACAAACGAATTAAAATCCATAATTGCTCACCGCTTGCATCAGTGGAATCATCTGAACTAACATCTCTTCTCATTGAAAGATCCAAATAAAGAAAGGTAGCTGCAGTCCTCATCATAGCAGCCACAGCACATGCCAAAAGACATAAGGCGTAGCTGCTCCAAAAGTGGATGCAACTATCTGTCCTTTGTCATACGATATCATCATTCATCATAAGCAATCAGAATATTGAAACACAATTCGGATAAAAAACACAGCTCATGATGTGCAGAGCATTAAACTCAGTAGCTCTGGCAGCAAGTCGAACTTGAAATATGAAGAAACTGCATGCAATAAGGAACGATTTTCAGTCAGAGCCTCAATGGTTCCTACTGTCTATCCACCATAGTTACAGTTATTTGAAGACCTCAGTATCACTGTAAATGAATTGAAATCCATAATTGCTCAACCACCCGGGACAGTGGAATCATCTGAATTAACATTTCATCGAATATCCAATAAAAAAAAAGAAGTTGCAGTCCCCATCATAGCAAAATATAGCACATGTCAAAAGACATTAGGCATAGTGGCACTGATAGTGAACGCAACTTAACTTTGGTTCTTTGGTTATGGAAGGCCCTGGTATCACTGCAAATGAATTAAAAATCCATAATTGCTCAACCGCCCGTACCAGTGGAAACATCCAAATTACTATCTTAACTTAGCAACTTGAGTGTCCTTCATCATTCATTGTAAGCAATCTGAATATAGAAGCACCATCCAATGAAACACACAAGTCATGGTGTGCACAGACCACTAATCTCAGTAGCTCCTGCAGCAAGCCGGACTTGGAATATGAGAAAACTGCAACAATGAAGCCTGTCAGACAGTCAGTTAGAACACAGAAAACTTCAGAATGACTGTCATACAGGACACAGAAAACTTCAGAATGACTGTCATACAGGACACAGAAAACTTCAGAATGACTGTCATACAGGACACAGAAAACTTCAGAATGACTGTCATACAGGACACAGAAAACTTCAGAATGACTGTCATACAGGACGCAGAAAACTTCAGAATGACTGTCATACAGGACACAGAAAACTTCAGAATGACTGTCATACAGGACACAGAAAACTTCAGAATGACTGTCATACATGACACAGAAAACTTCAGAATGACTGTCATACAGGACACAGAAAACTTCAGAATGACTGGTGTTATACAGGACACAGGAAACTTCAAAATGACTGTCATACAGGACACAGAAAACTTCAGAATGACTGTCATACAGGACACAGAAAACTTCAGAATGACTGTCATACAGGACACAGAAAACTTCAGAAAGACTGTCATACAGCGCGCTGAAGTCGAATGTGTTGGGTCGAAAGGTGCAAATATAACAGTTATACTGCAAACAACAACACAACGCAGACACGTCCACTTAATGTCCTTTTAAGGGCGGATGACGAAGAGGAATTCTACAGTCTACGAATACTCTAGAATACTTTAGTCATCTGGCGAACGTAAGCAACTGTCATACAGGACACAGAAAACTTCAGAATGAATTTTTCATGGAAGCTATATTGAAAAATGAGACAAATTAGATGATGATGATGATGAAAACTTTATCAATTACACCCAATCCTTACAGACTGCCAAGCTTGCGACCACTTACCTCAGTTGCCTTCTTCAGTCTATCACAAAAGGTCTGCATTATCCTGAAGCATTCTTCAAACTTGAAGCTCTTTAAATCTTCACAGAAGAATGTGGCAAGCTCCTCTCTCATTATTTCTATATCTCTGAGATCCTCCTCAAGTTCACCTACCTCCATGTTAGCCTCCTGGGTAGAACATATATCAAAGTATTAAACCCTTTATAAATAATCAACCACTTATATCTTCAGTAATCAAGAAAAGACGATGGTCATATGTTGGAGATGTGATGAGGAGAGATAATAACCGAATAGCAAAGCAAGCACTCATATGGGAAACAACTGGTAAGAGGAAAAGAGGAAGACCCAGAGAGACACTGAGAAGAACATTGATGAGAGAGGCAAGAGCAGTACGAATTGGCTCCCTCGATGAGATAGAGCTGCTTGCACAGAACAGAGACAAGTGGCGAGATTTGATAAAATATCTTTAAAAGAATTGAAAACTGTTAGAACAAAAATTCAGATAAGAGAAGGAGTATCTTTGTTTACACCCTATGGGCTGGCTACGGCTTTAAAGGTCAATAGATAGATAGAAACAAGCATAAATACACATGTTTGTATATATACAAATATACAGATATCTGTAAATCATCTCTGAATGACTTTTCCATCTGTTAGAATGACTAGGAAAATCTGGCTAGTTTATATTATTTTTTTTTCGTTCGACAGCTTTTACCTCTGATGAAGTCCCTAGAGACTGGGAACTGAATTTTGCGTGTTAATCCATTTTTCCCTGGCAGCCATACGCACAGGGGTCCCTCGCCGCACAGGCAGATAACTCCGACTTCGGAGGTACTCATATTTTTTTCTATTCTTGAGTAATTGACGATTCAAGCCGGGCCTCGCTGCTGAGACCAGGGGTGCTTGCCGCAGAGAGAAATCATAAATAAAAATCCCAACCGGTGCAGCCAGGACTTGAACCCACAATCTCTCTATCTCGAGGCCAGTGTCTTGCCTCGAGACCAACCAGTCCCCTCAGATCTGGCTAGTGATCGCACATCATGGAGAGCATGTATAAGCATAATTATGATACCTATCTTTAACTCTCCCAGTTACGATAATGTAGTTAAGATTACTACCACTTAAATGTAACATTAGGAATTCTAAAAATAGTAATTTCTCGGAACTCTTGACATAGTGCCGTGTGTTCACACAAAGCAAAACACGGGGACTCAAAATTCCTGACTCAGGTTGATTTATGACCTGAGTTTCACCGTTTCACCTCATGGACCAGGTGTTTCCCAAGTCACAAAAAGTTGTTTGATGTTTGCAGATGACCAGGAAATTTCCCTGGTCACAATAAAAAAAGGGAGGGGAGACGATCAATTTCTTGAAAATTGGCGATTTTTATTTCGCATTAAACAATCTTCATCTCAACGTTCTGCTATCAATGCCAGACCTGGACTCTAGATGCAAGAACAATAAGAAAAATGACCTCTACTGAGATGAAATGTGTTAGACGAATGACAGGAAACAGTCTGAGAGATAAGATCAGAAATAAAGAACTGAGAAAAAGCTAGGAATAGCCCCCCGCCATAGAATATATATAAAGAAACAACAGATAAAATGGTTTGGCCACGTGACAAGGCAGAAAGATAAAAACACAACACACCGAGCCTTCAACAAATGTTGTGAGAACACCAGATCCACGGGTCAACCATGTAAAAGATGAATCGATGGAATATTAGAAGCACTAGGAAACATAACAGCAGCAGAGGCGAACAGAAGAGCAAAAGACCACAAATTATATCTCCCCTCGACGCTGAAAGGCAGATGAAGAAGGAAAGAGGAAGAAGATTAAACAATGTATCTCCCGATCTCAAAAATAAAAAATTCCATAGCAATGGAAACAGATTAAACATTCAGGGGTTGCTGAAAGTGGTAACTTGCAACGTACATAGAGAGAGTGTAATGTTTGAATATGGAAAAATGTCAAATTTTGAGGAATTTGTGTTCAGATGCGGTAAATTTTACTACGATATAGTAATCTGGGGTTAATGTCCTTGTTTCGGTCTATACAAAAACATTGAATAGATGAAACACTTTAATATTCTCAGTTTCGATCTTAATGCTATTTTTTTTAATGTAAGAACAGTAGTAGAGAAAAGAAAATTAAAAATTTTCTAAAATGTAAGAACAGTAGCAGAGAAAAGAAAATTTAAAATTTTCTAAAATGTAAGAACAGTAGCAGAGAAAAGAAAATTTAAAATTTTCTAAAATGTAAGAACAGTAGTAGAGAAAAGAAAATTAAAAAAAAGTAAACAAACCTTTAGGAAAAATGCCATCTGCTGTTGAAAGTCCTTGCCAGCAACCACAATTTGTTCAGTGATGGCTCTCACTTTGGTACCAATGTTGTTGATGTCACTTGTTAATGCATCCATAGATACTCTGTTGAGATATTGTTTGTTAGAAATATTAAATTATCCCTTCCAATTCACAAAAACTATAGAGTGGGCCATCAATTTAGAAAGTGTTTAACCCCTTCACTACCAGACTTTTTAAAAAAAAGTACCTCCCAGTCATCATCATGTCCCATACTGGTTGGCGTAGACAATCATGTCCTTCCACAATCTTCTATCTAAAGTGCATCGTATCAGTTCTGTTGTTGCCTGCTTTCCATTCCATGACACCAAGCCATCCAGTATTTTCTCTTTTTGTCATCCGCGATCTTTCTTTCCTTTAATTATGCCAGTTGTAACCAAGTATTCCCTCTTCTCATGATGTGCCCGAAAAATGTAGATTGTTTCTTTCTGATGTTTTTTAAGAGCTGCCTTTTTGTGTTGGCCTCTTTGAGAACTTTCTCATTGGTCTTTCTAGCTGTCCAGGGAACTTTCAACATTCTTCTTAGAAATCCCATCTCTGTGGCCTCTAATCATCTTTTCATTTGTTTGTCTACTGTCCATGATTCGCTTCCGTAGGTCAGAACTGGGAAATTACAACCCAGTACCTGACAAAAAAAAAGAGGGCAATAGTACGTATTCTTTGGAGACGCATATCTCATATACATATGCATCCATGGTAGATAGTAATATTTTTCTATGAACACAAATATCAGTAGGCGGAAGATTAAACTGTAATTAACTTATTTTAAAAAATGTACTCCCAATTAATGGTTTGTTCTTATGGACAGAACATCAAGAGATTCTATTCCTCACAAAATATAAATTAAAAGAGGAGATGGAAGAAAGCCGATGGTAGACCCAGAGTAAGAACAACAAGCAAATGAGCTTCACTACAACAACATTAGCTAAGAGAGGATCCAGACAAGCACAGATACATACATCCATCACACTAGACACAGCCAAACAAGTCATAAACTCCAACAGTAGAGAGGAGTGGTTGAATGGATGGGCCTTAGGGAAAACAGGGAGAGAGCTTATCAAATATATGGCAAGACCAAATCCACAAGACAACATCAACAACCTAACAAGAAGAGACCAAACCACCAGCTTCAGACTGAGAACAGGACATGTTATGCTAAATAACCACATTAATAGAATACAACAAAACCATACCCGAGTATGTCCACTCTGTAATCACCCACAAAAAAACTGTAGAACATCACCTGTTTCAATGTCCAGAGCTCACTGACATCAGAACAACATTATTTCCCCAAAGACCTTCCAAATGGAATACTCTGTACGGAACCACAGCAGAACTTAAAAATACCTGCAGATATTACTACATGGCATTGGGCTGAAGAGCATCAGCTCAAAGGTCGCTGGATCCATAACAACAACAACACTACAACAACATCAACTGACAGGCAGCGAAAGGGCAAGAAGAAGAATTTTTTATCCTCGACACCCAAAAGGGTATAAGAGAAAGTGAAGAGAGAGAGAGAGAGAGAGAGAGAAAGAGAGCTGTCATTTTTTTTACTTTTCAGTCAAACAAGAGGTCAGAACACAAATGGATATTGTCTAAATAAAATGGTGATGGTTCTATGCACAAGAACTTTAGAAAGGCTTACTGTGATGCATCCTTTAAAAACTTCATTTCATCCGGAAATCTGAGAAGTTTCGGGTTTTTCATTTCTGCTTCCTGTAAATTAAAAACACACATTTATTTAACAAATAAATAAATGATGTTTATATATATTATATATATATATATATATATATGTATATATATGGCAATATAGTATATATATTGTATATATATATCCCTGCATATTTAAAAAAATTATAGCAAGTCAAAGTTAAAAGATAAAAAGACACACACAAAAATAGATAAAAGTTAATAGACACAAGAGAGAATGATACCAAAGTAAGGATACAAAAAGCAAGAGGGGATTTCGTTGCACTAGGAGACATAGAAATCCAAAGAAATTAAGTTAAATACAAAAATAACAATTTTCAATTCCAATGTGAAGTCAGTCCTATTATATGGCTGTATAGCATGGAGAACAACTAAAATTACAATCATGAAGATACAGACCTTCATTAATGGATGCTAACATAGAATAAAAGGATGGAAATGGCAGGACAAAATCACTAATGCAGAATTATGGGAAAAAGTACCAGTCAAATATCAGTGATCAAAGAGATCAAATGAAGATGATGGTGCTGGATAGGACACACAGTGTGGAAGCCAACTAAGAGTATTACACAACAGACCTTTTTTGGACTCCCCAAGTAAAAAACAAAGAGGAAGATCAAAATATTCTTGGAGAAGACAGATGGAAGCAGAGATGAAGATGGAGGAGACATGGAATGACCTTAAAAGAATGGCAAGAAACAGAACGGCTTGGAAAGTGTTTGTTGAAGACTATGCTCTACAGGGAGCTGAAAGTGTTTTTTGAAGACCTATGCTTCACAGGGAGCTGAAAGTGTTTGTTGCAGACTATGCTCCACAGGGAGCTAAAAGTGTTTTTTGAAGACCTATGCTTCACAGGGAGCTGAAAGTGTTTGTTGAAGACAGTGCTCCACAGGGAGCTGAAAGTGTTTGTTGAAAACTATGCTCCACAGGGAGTTGAAAGTTTTTGTTGAAGACTATGCTCCACAGGGAGCTAAAAGTGTTTTTGAAGACCTATGCTTCACAGGGAGCTGAAAGTGTTTGTTGAAGACTATGCTCCACAGGGAGTTGAAAGTGTTTGTTGAAGACTATGCTCCACAGGGAGTTGAAAGTTATTGTTGAAGGCCTATGCTCCACAAAGAGTTGAAGTGTTTGTTGAAGACATATTTTCCACAGGGAGTTGAAAGTGTTTGTTGGAGACCTATGCTTCTATTAATCTAGTGAATGCAGCCACCAACACAAAAAACTCCCATAACAATGAAGCAAAATCCCTAAAGTGAAACCTTCGGTTGGCTTGGCAGAGCAGTCCATATTAATCAGTTGTAACTTGTAAATAATTTGTGTCAAACAATTCCAACAACGGCCATTGAACAGCACTCAATATGTTGATGTAAATAGTATATCAACTCCAAGACGAGGGAAGGTCACATTCACAACAAAAATAGGACCTTATTTATTGTTACAAGCACTACATTAGAAAAGGAAGATTTTTAAAAAGATGGATTGCTACAAATATTACTGTGTATTAAATGGATTTAAGAGTTCTGTCAAGATAATCTCATTATGCTTCTACCTGTAAAGAACAACAGAATTCTCATCATATGTCTTATAACTTTGTGTTGAAGTCTGGATGAGAGCAGAAGGATAACTTTATGTTGAAGTCTGGATGAGAGCAGAAGGATAACTTTATGTTGAGGTTTGGATGAGAGCAGAAGGATAACTTTATGTTGAAGTCTGGATGAGAGCAGAAGGATAACTTTATGTTGAAGTTTGGATGAGAGCAGAAGGATAACTTTATGTTGAAGTTTGGATGAGAGCAGAAGGATAACTTTATGTTGAAGTCTGGATGAGAGCTAAAGGATAACTTTGTGTTGAAGTCAGGATGAGAGCTAAAGTATAAAGAAGTCTGGATGGGTGTTATAGAATACCTTTGTGTTAATCCCTTTGGGTTCGCGTTATTTATTCACTTCCTTCCTGCCATGGACTTTATTACCTTATCAATCCTGTATTGTTATCATGAGCCATTGGTAGTAATGTTCTCCCAGACATCCTGATTCATGGTATATTTTAGTGACCTCTTTAGAGCATCCTTGAACCTTTTCTTTTGTCCACCACGTGATCTTCATATAACTATTTATAGTTTCTTTGGTGGGCGTTGTTTTTAATTACAACCTAACATCATCATCTTGTGTTGTCAGTTGGCACAAGCAATCATGTCCTTCCACAATCTTCTATCTACAGTGCATCCTATCACTTCTGTTATTGACTGCTTTTCCATGCCATGACATCAAGCTATCTAGTATTTTCTCTCTTTGTCATCCATGGTCTCTCTTTCCCTGTATTTTGCCAGTTGTAACCAAGTATTCTAACTGTCCTCTTCTTATGATGTGCCCAAAAAATGTTGTTTCTTTCTGATGTTTTTTAGAAGTTCCCTTTTTTGTCTTAGCCTCTTTGAAAACTTCCTCATTGGTCTTTTTAGCTGTCCATGGAACTTTCAACATTCTTCTGAGAAATTCCAATCTCTGCAGCCTCTAAAAGTCTTTTCATTTAGTTGTTTACGATCCATGATTCGCTTCCATAGGTCAGAATTGGTTCTATATAGCACAGATGAATTCTCTTTCTCATTTATAATGGCATAGATTTGTTGCATAAGATGTTTTTCATTTTCTGAAATTCTATTTTGTTCTGAGCTATTCTGCTTTTTATTTCTGTGGTGCATCTTCTATCTGATGTTATTTTTGTGCCCAAGTATTTGAAACATTACACTTGTTTCAGATTTGTCCTCTTTATTTTTATGCTGCATGATGGTGATGATTGTTTCCTCTTCAATATGACCATTACTTCTGTTCTCTTACTATTCAGACAACAGAATATTATAGTTTTTGTTTGTTTAAGTTTGTTATCTCAGCGGAGGTTCTCCAGAACAAGATATGAGTTTGATCATCTGTGAAGCTACATTAATCCCTTAAAGCTGCACTAAATTTTGTATTTTTTTCATTTTTCTAATAATTTTCTTTTTAATCATTTGCATTTACAGTCAACAACATTTACCTGTGCTACATAATGCATGAGGTTCATTCCAGGTTTGTTTGCTCGTATTTCTGTTAACTTGAGTAAAGATGATAGCTTGAAGCCTGCAGCATTCCCAGCATAATTACCCTGAAATTGATGATTCAGAATTAAAGAGTATTAACATTTATGGTATTTTAATTCTGTAATGAATGGAGAGCGGATATCCGAATTGATAGCTTACTGTGCTCCAAACCAGGCGATTGCGCATTCAAATTATCTTCTTCTTCTTCTTCTTTCCTTCCTAATTTGCCTTTCAGCGTTGAGGAGAGATATAATTTGCTGTTTTTTGCTCTTCTGTTTGTCTCTGCTGCTGTTATGCAGCATATTGGCAAAATAATGTCTGGCAGTTGTTACGAAGGATCAACAACTTATTGCTACTATCTCTAATAATGAATAGAAGCATTTTATAGTTACAAGCCCGACATTAAAAAAGGAAGATTTTAAAAAAGATGGGATTGTCACAAATATTACTGTGTATTAAATGGACTTTAAAAAGTTCTGTCAAAATATTAATGTTAAATCGAATTATGGTAGGGTCAAGTTATTGAGTTATTTGCGGGTCATCATCATTGCACTCTGAACATGTCCATAGGTGCTCAGATTCCCTCCCCAGCAGGGTCCAGCGACTGACGACTCCAGTTTTGTGTTGGTTGATAAATCTCCACCATCAAGGGCGTTCTTCTCGAGAATGCATGGAAAAAGACCAAGAGGAAGACCCAGAAGAAGATGGATAGATGCAGTGATAGAGACATGTAACAACAAAGGAAAATCACTAATTCAGACAATTCGAGCAGCACAAGAACGACAAATGATATAAACCACGACACCTTTTAGGTATCAGTGAAAGAGAAAAGAAGAAGAAGAAGATAAATCTTCTGATGCGCCCCTTAATTTCCTTGTTTCTGGTTGTGCCCATCTTAACTCTCATCTCTTTCATCCGAAGGAGTAACGTGGACTCATGATTGTTAAAGTCCAGTGCCCTTTCCAAATCTCGGAGGGCATTGATGATGTCCGCCTGATCCATTGGTTGACAGTCTTCAATGACAGCACAGTTAGTCAACCTGTCTGCTCTTTCATTTCCCCGTACTCCCGCGTGTCCAGGGACTTAGACAAAAGTGATCTTACATATTTTTGCTCGCTTTTTCCAAATGCCAGTGCAGAGTGTGCACACACTGACATGCCTGCTATGTGTTGATTTATCTGCAGAGTGTGCACACACTGACATGCCTGCTATGTGTTGATTTATCTGCAGAGTGTGCACACACTGACATGCCTGCTATGTGTTGATTTATCTGCAGAGTGTGCACACACTGACATGCCTGCTATGTGTTGATTTATCTGCAGAGTGTGCACACACTGACATGCCTGCTATGTGTTGATTTATCTGCAGTGCGTGCACACACTGACATGCCTGCTATGTGTTGATTTATCTGCAAAGTGTGCACACACTGACATGCCTGCTATGTGTTGATTTATCTGCAAAGTGTGCACACACTGACATGCCTGCTATGTGTTGATTTATCTGCAAAGTGTGCACACACTGACATGCCTGCTATGTGTTGATTTATCTGCAGAGTGTGCACACACTGACATGCCTGCTATGTGTTGATTTATCTGCAGAGTGTGCACACACTGACATGCCTGCTATGTGTTGATTTATCTGCAAAGTGTGCTTCTTCTTTCCTCTCCTTATCATGAACCCTGACCTTTCACTTGATGAATGTGGCAGTTGGTTTCCCATTTCATTTTGTTTTCTTTGGAGAAAGTGTCTGTAGCAGCCTTTAATAATCTGTCCTGTCTCAATATCCTTTGTATTGGAGCCCTCTTGGCCAGCCAATCCTATTGCTAACTACCATGGATCGCGGCATGCTCAATACATTATAATGAAAATTTTATAAAAAAAGGAAAAAGTAGTTTGGTAACAGCTTCTTTCTTCCCTTTCTCTTTATCATGAACCCTGACCTTTCAGTTGATGAATGTGGCAGTTGTTTCCCATTTGTTTTTGTTTTCTTTGGAGAAAGTGTCTTTAAGGCCTTTAATAAATCTGCTTTGTCTTGTCTCAATATCCTATGTATATGAGCCCCCTTGGCCAGCCAGTCCTATTGCTAACTACCATGGATTGCTGTATGCCCAGGACAGTATAATGAAAATTTAAAAAAAAGGAAAAAGTAGTTTGGTAACAGCTTTACGTAGGTGAGGAACAAAACAAAAATAGAACAGCGTTTCAGTCAAGAAAGCCTTCACCTGAAACATAAATTTTTGTGTTGTTGTTTGTTGTTTTAGCTGAAAGCCTTTTTTGGCTGAAACATTATTCTATTTTTGTTTTGTTTCTCACCTACGTAAAGAAAGCTGTTAACATACCACTTTTTACTTTTTAAAAAAAATTTTCATTATTATCATCGTCTTTGCAGCAGCTTCACATTTCTATGTATCTTGATGTCTGTACCCCCAGGACAGTAAATCTAGTTGACCCTGTATAACCTGGGATTTTTTTGAGTTAGTTAGCCCACTCTCCTCTTGGCACAGCGTGACTGATTCAATTTTTTAAAGCATGCTCTGAGAATCTGTCGCAATGATTAAATGTTGGACTTTTTGTTTAACAATTTATTTGAAAGCGGCAAAGGCAGATTTAACTTCCTGTTATGCTGCGTGTTGTGGGTTTATATGTACCTCATGATTAGGTTGGAGAAATGAAAAAAATAGACAAAAATGGTAAGGTACCAGGCTTTACGTAATTAATGGACGACACAATTTAACAACATTTTGGCTCAATAGACCTTCAGCAGGAACAAACAACACACACATATCTTCTTCTTCTATATTTCAGCGCCCTGTTGAGCATAGGTCTTCAACAAACACTTTCCAAGCTGTTCTGTTTCTTGCCATTCTTTTAAGGTCATTCCATGTCTTCCCCATCATCTTCATCTCTGCTTCTATCTGTCTTCTCCAAGAATTTCTCGGTCTTCCTCTTTGTCTTTTTCCCTGGGGATTCTAAAAAAGGACCTGTTGTGTAATACTCTCAGTTGACTTCCGCAGTGTGTGTCCTATCCAGCCCATCGTCTTCGCTGTATCTCTCTATCCACTGGTATTTGACTGGTACATTTCCATAATTCTATGTTAGTGATTTTGTCCTGCCATTTCCATCCCTTTATTCTGCGTAAGCATCCATTAATGAAAGTCTGTATCTTCATGATTGTTATTTTAGTTGTTCTCCATGTTTCACAGCCATATGATAGGACTGACTTAACATTGGAGTTGAACATTTTTATTCTAGTATTTAACCTAATTTCTTTGGACTTCCATATGTTTCCCAGTGCAATACAAAGCTCCTCTTGCTTTTGATATCCTTATTTTGGTATCATTTTCTGTTCCTCACTCTTTATCTATATTTCTGCCAAGATATATGTAAAATTGTACGTATAGTAGAAGTATTTCTCCTATTTTTATTTGGTTATTGCCAACTGCATTAATTCTCATAATTTTGGTCTTATCTCTATTTATTTTCAGTCCCATCTGTTGTGATCTCTCATCAAGTATGCTCATTTTATCTATTGATGGTTGTGTGATAGGAGAGCTATATTATCAGCAAAGTCTAAATCATCAAGTTACTTGGTCAGTGACCACTGGATTCCATTTCTGTTTTGAGTTATTTTCATAATACAATCTATGGCCAGTAGAAAGAGACCACACATATATGTAAGTAAATGCGGGCCTCAGTAGCCTAGTTGGGAAAACCACCCGACTGGACTACCGACGTTCAGACAACCCATGTTCGATTCCCACTGGGAGCAGTGTGAATTGTACTCGTGATTGGAAAAATAAAATATCCCCATGGTCGACCCAGCTGTTGGCAGAAATGGATACCAGGGTATTACCCTGGGAAGGTGAGGAATGTCGCCTCGCATCTGAGTTTTGATGCTTGAGGCGACACTATACAGAAATCTCCGAACATTTCTGGATAGGCGGCCGAGCACATATGGGTGTAAACTCGCGTGCTAAGACACCGGTTAAGTCTTGTGCTTTACCTTTACCTTTATATATGTAAGTAAATAAAATTAGCCCTACATCTATTGACCATTCGAGCAGTAGTCGGCCTATAGGGCGTAGACCAAGATACTCCTTCTCTTATCTGAATTTCTGTTCTAGCAGTTTTCAATTCTTTTAAAGACATTTTATCAAATCTCGTCATTTGTCTCTGTTCTGTGCAAGCAGCTCTATCTCATTGAGGGAGCCGAATCCTGCTGCTCTTGCCTCTCTCATCAATGTTCTTCTCAGTGTCTCTCTGGGTCTTCCTCTTTTCCTCTTACCTGTTGTTTCCCACATGAAGGCTTGCTTTGCTATTCGGTTATTATCTCTTCTCATCACATGTCCAACATATGACCGTCGTCTTTTCATTATTACTGAAGATATTAGTGGTTGATTGGCGATTTCTCTAAGCCCTACATAGCTAACTAATAATGAAGTATAAAATATAAAATAATTTCTAACTAGCATTAGAAATAAAAATAATAATAAAAATGTCTTCTCTGTGTATACCTCTATGGCCAGAAGGAAAATAAATTAGGGTTAAGTCCCCACAGGATTAGGTTCATCTTTTGTAAACATAACATGGGAGGAGTTATATTAGGGTTAAGTCCCCACAGGATTAGGTTCATCTTTTGTAAACATAACATGGGAGGAGTGTACCTCCATTAAGTTGAGGTAAAGTGCTTGCTACACAAACAGAGGTACCCAGCTAAAATCATCTTTGGAGCAATCAGCTTTTATTCCCCATTTCTATAGGCTCAGTCATCTCAAGATAGGTGAACTCATGTACCTAGTTCTACTGGAGACTGATGATAAGAAGGTGGTCCCATGTTATAAATATATGTCTAAGCCTATTTTGTTGCTGGATACATCTTTCTGATGTGCTTTATAGCTAATTGTTTTATCTCTGAATTTATTTCACTGTTCTTATGACAGCAATAGTTCAAGCCATGATAAAGTAGTAAAGAGCCCCGTCATGCCAAGTGGCGTAGAGGAAATATGGTGTTAATGACCATAAATTTTACAGACCTTCAGCTCATAATTTTTGGGGTAATGATGTCGGTATTATGCCCATGCCGCTTTACTTTCCCAGAAAAAAATCCGGTACCCATTTAAGGCTGGGTGAACCCGGAAGCCATCAGTTGGGATCAAACCCTATCCCTTGTCCTTTGTAGTCCAGTTCACTAACCACAGAGCTATTGCGGCTCCCCTTAAAGCCATGATATTAAGAATAATTCCCACAGAGCTATTGTGGCTCCCCTTAAAGCCATGATATTAAGAATAATTCCCACAGAGCTATTGCGGCTCCCCTTAAAGCCATGATATTAAGAATAATTCCCACAGAGCTATTGCGGCTCCCCTTAAAGCCATGATATTAAGAATAATTCCCACAGAGCTATTGCGGCTCCCCTTAAAGCCATGATATTAAGAATAATTCCCACAGAGCTATTGTGGCTCCCCTTAAAGCCATGATATTAAGAATAATTCCCACAGAGCTATTGCGGCTCCCCTTAAAGCCATGATATTAAGAATAATTCCCACAGAGCTATTGTGGCTCCCCTTAAAGCCATGATATTAAGAATAATTCTCACAGAGCTATTGTGGCTCCCCTTAAAGCCATGATATTAAGAATAATTCCCACAGAGCTATTGCGGCTCCCCTTAAAGCCATGATATTAAGAATAATTCCCACAGAGCTATTGCGGCTCCCCTTAAAGCCATGATATTAAGAATAATTCCCACAGAGCTATTGTGGCTCCCCTTAAAGCCATGATATTAAGAATAATTCCCACAGACCTATTGCAGCTCCCCTTAAAGCCATGATATTAAGAATAATTCAATGATAAAAATGACAATAATGGATATTTTATTTTTAGAATAAAACAAATAATTAGAATAGTTTGCAATAATAATGATGATGATAATGATGATAATACTTACAGAATTAAGGTAGTTCCCAGAAACGAGAATTAGATAAATGAGCTCCTTTAGAGACTGGTTTTCTTGAATGTCTGAAGAAACGGTAGATTGTGAGTATAAATGTCACAATGTGACACCTGGACACGTTATGACTATGAGTGTAAATGTCAAACTATCACATTTAGACACTTTTTAAAACTAGGAGTGTAAATGTCAAAATGTCACATTTAGACACTTTTTAAAACTGTGAGTGTAAATAAATGTCAAACTGTCACATTTAGACACTTTATAAAACTATGAGTGTAAATACAGGGGTCCCTTGCCACACAGGCAGATAATTCAGACTTTGAAGGTACTCTTTCCGTCAATGAGTAAGTGACGATTCAAGCCAGGCCTCGCTGCTGAGACCAGGGGTGGTTGCCACAGAGAGAAATCATAAATAAAAATCCCAACCAGTGTAGAAGGGATTTGAACCCACAACTTCTCTGTCTCGAAGCCGGCATCTTGCCTCGAGACAAACCAGTCCCCCTCATTGTTATACTTTGATAATGAAGTCTTTTGCCTTGATTTCTTATCTTTTGAGCTTGTTTATATTGTCTTGTGCGGGCTAGTATTTTCTGTTAATTTCTTTCCATATTTCAAATCATCCTCATCATCAAGTACCGGGCCTACTGGCGAAGGTGATCATGTCTCTCCACAACTTTCGATCTCGGCAGCTATTTATCATTTCTGTTGTTGACCTTCTGCCAAGCCATTCTCTTAAGCTGTCTGTTATTTTTTCTCTTTGCTTCCCTCTATCTCTTCGTCCCTCAATTTTTCCAGTTGTTACAATATATTCCAGTTGTTCTCTTCTCATTACATCGCCAAAAAATGATGAGTGTTTCTTCCTAATATTGGAAATTAGCTCTCTTTTTGCTTTCACCTCTCTCAGAACATCTTCATTACTCTTCTTAGCTGTATATCTTCTACCTTTTAGCTCCCAGTGGAGCATAGGTCTTCAACAAACACTTTCCAAGTCGTTCTGTTTTTTGCAATTCTTTTAAGATCATTCCATGTCTTCCCCATCATCTTCATCTCTGCTTCAATCTGTCTTCTCCAAGAATTCCTTGGTCTTCCTCTTTGTCTTTTCCCTGGGGATTCCAAAAAAGGGCCTGTTGTGTAATACTCTCAGTTGGTTTCCGTAGTGTGTGTCCTATCCATCGCCATCGTCTTCGCTGTATTTCTTTATCCACTGGTATTTGACCGGTACATTTCCATAATTCCACGTTAGTGACTTTGTCCTGCCATTTCCATCCCTTTATTCTGCGCAAGCATCCATTAATGAAAGTCTGTACCTTCGTGATTGTCAGTTTTGTTATTCTCCATGTTTCACAGCCATATAATAGAACCGACTTAACATTGGAGTTAAAAATTTGTATTTTTGTATTTAGCCTAATTTCTTTGGATTTCCATATGTTTCCCAGTGCAATGAAAGCTCCTCTTGCTTTTGATATCCTTATTTTGGTATCGTTTTCTGTTCCTCCCTCTTTATCTATATTACTGCCCAGATATATATAAGATTGTACGTCTAGTAGAGGTATTTCTCCTAGTTTTATTTGGTTATTGCCAACTGCATTAATTCTCATAATGTTGGTCTTATCTCTATTAATCTTTAGTCCTAGCTGTTGTGATCTCTCATCTAATATACTCATTTTATCTTGCATCTGTTGGTGGCTGTGTGATAGGAGAGCTATGTCATCAGCAAAGTCTAAATCATCAAGTTGTTTGGTCAGTGACCACTGGATCCCATTTCTGTTGTTTTGAGTTATTTTCATAATCCAATCTATGGCCAGTAGAAAGAGAAATGGAGACAGAAGGCATCCTTGCCTTACTCCTGTTCTTATTTCAAATGCTTCTGTAAGCTGTCCTTCATGCACCACACTACATTTTGTTCCTTCATACATTGTTTTTATCAGGTTAATAAACTTTATGGGGATTCCATAATGACTCAGCAACTTCCAAAGCATTCTTCTGTCTAAACTATCAAATGCCTTTTCGTAATCTATGAATCCAATATAAAGTGGGGATTTTAGTTCTAAACTTTGTTCAACTATTCGACGTAGAGTAGTTATTTGATCAGCACATGATCTGTTCTTCCTAAAACCTGCTTGTTCATCTCTCAAGTGTTTCTCTATAGCCTCTTTTAGTCTCTCCAGAATGATTCTGCCTAATATTTTTCCTGGCACTGATAGTAGCATAATTCCCCTATAATTTGTGCACTCCTGTAAACTTCCTTTCTTTGGTAGTTTGATCATATAACCTTCTCTCCAGTCTTTAGGTATTTCTTCCCTCTCCCAAATTTTATCCAATAGATTATGTAACATCTTGGTAGAGGTGATAATATCTGCTTTGATGGCTTCCGAAGGAATTTCATCTGGTCCTGTGGCTTTACCATCTTTTAATAGTTTGATGGCTTTCATTATTTCTTCTTTGCTTGGTTTTCCGCAGTTAACGTGTAATTCCTCTTCTGCTGGTAGTATATCTGGAGGATTATTTGAGCCGGGTCTGTTCAAAAGTTCTTCAAAGTGCTCCTTCCATCTCTCCATTTGTTCCCTTATATTACTAAGCAGATTTCCTTTCTTATCTTTGATAAAGGCGTTGATCTGTTTGTTTTCCACCTAATTTCTTTGTGCTGTTGTACAGTTCTTTCATATTCCCTTTATTTGCTGCTTCTTCTGCCTCTTTAGCTAATTCATCTATATATTTCCTCTTATCCCTTTTAATGCATCTTCTCACTTCTTTGTTCACCTCCGTGTAAGCTTCCTGTGTCTTGGCTTTATTACTTCTTGTTTTGCTTTTATTTATGTCTGCTTTCTTGTCCTTTCTTTCTTTAATTTTATCCAGGGTCTCTGCTGTCATCCATGCCTTATTCTGGCGTTCTCTTTTCCCCAGTGTTTCTTCGCATGTCTCTTTCCATATATTTTTTACCTGTTTCCAATGATCTTCTATATTTATTGTATTTTCTAGTTGTTGGAGGACTTGGTATTTGTTTGATATTGTGACTGCGAATTTATCTTTAATTCCTTGTTCTTTAAGAAACCCTACATTGAAATACTTTCTGCCCTTGTTCGTTGTAGTATACCTTTTTAATTTAATTTTAAGTTTGGCTAACAGAAGATGATGATCAGAAGGTATATCTGCCCCTCTATATACTTTTACATCCTGTAAGGATGACTTAAACTTATTATTAATACATATGTGATCAATTTGGTTTTCCGTTCTATGATCTGGTGACACCCATGTAGCTTTGTGTATTCTTTTATGTTGGAATATTGTTCCTCCTAGGCTCATTTGATTAAGGGCGCAGAAATTCACAAATATCTCTCCATTCTCGTTTATATCTCCAAGTCCATGTTTTCCCATAATCTCTTCGAAGCCTCTGTTGTCTGATCCTACCTTAGCATTTAGGTCTCCCATCAAGATTATAATATCCTTGGCTCGTCTTGCATCCATCTGGCATTGTAGCTGTTTATAAAAATCATCTTTAACTGAGTCATCTTTATCGTTGGTTGGTGCATAGCATTGTATAATGTGTAATTTTATTTTGTTTTTGGTTGTTCTAAATGTTGTTCTCACCAGTCTTGGTCCCACTGCCTCCCATTCTATTAGTGTCTTCTGTGCATTCTTTGATAGCATTATAGCTACCCCTTCGCTATGTTGTGCTCCTGGTTCCTGGTGTCCTGATGATAAAATCATCTCCCCTGTATTCAATTTTATTCTCTCCGCTCCCAGCCATCTTGTTTCACACATTCCCAGAATATCTATCTTATAGTTGGTCATTTCTGCTGCCACTTGTGCCGCTTTTCCCTGTTCGTTAAGGGTACGAACATTCCAGGTGCCAATTCTGGATGATTTCCTGGTAGACAAAGGGTGAGTCGGCAACCCGGACTCCCTAAGTTAGCTGTATATATATTTCAAATATTTAAAAAATTTAGGCTGATAATTTCTCACTGAACGAAGAAATAAAAAATAAAATGCACAAATAAAAGCCAATCTGGCATTACAGCATTTCTGGGGCTATATTGTGTGGCTGGCAATAAAGACTATAAGCTAAATGCAGTTTCATTATAGTGTAGAAGTTTTAGATTTTTTACTTTGCCACCAATAGAAATAAACTTCTCTTGATGATATTGGGAACTGAACTATTGATCAGGGAGGCAAAAACAGCAGGAATTGGCTCCCTCAATGAGATTAAGATGCTTGTACAGAACAGAAACATAAAACGAGATTTGATAAAAGATCTTTGCAAGGATTTAGACTGCTAGATAGAAGATAAGATAAGATAAGATAAGATAAGATAAGATAAGATAAGATAAGATAAGATAAGATAAGATAAGATAAGATAAGATAAAACAGACAGACAGAGAGCTAGGAGCATGGCAACAACAGAGCTGAAAGCTGTCAGTGACTCATAACTGATGGTTTGCACCAGGATTAGGTGAACCAGAACTATCCAGATTCAACTCCACCTCTTCACGGTGCTTCTAGTAAGAGACTAACAAGTATCATCTGACCAAGCTGGTAAGGATTAAAAGAGAAGGCAACCCAGTATTAAAACATGTCATGATGAAGTTGAATGTGTTGGGTTGAGTGGCGTAAATATAACAGCTCTACTGCAAACCACAACACAACGCATCCACATCCACTTAAGGTCCTTTATAGGTGGATGAGAAAGAGGTTTATATATTCATTTAGTAGTCTGGTGACAACATAACAGTCACAATATAAATAATTTGCAATATGCGGGTGACACAGTCTTAATAGCAGAGACAGGGAATGAACTACAAGAAATGACAGACATAATAGTAAAATAAAGCAATAAGAAAGGTCTCAGTCTGAATAGTAAGAAAACAGAAGTAATGGTCATAACGAAGAAACAATCATCACCATCATACAGCATAAAAATAAACAGGACAAATCTGAAACAAGTGCAATGCGTCAAATATTTGGGCACAATAATAACATCAGATGGAAGGTGCACCACAGAAATAAAAAGCAGAATAGCTCAGGCCAAAATAGAATTTCAGTAAATGAAAAATATCTTATGCAACAAATCTATGTCAAGAGAAGTAAGAAAGAGAGTTCATCGATGCCATATAGAACCAATTCTGACCTATGGAAGCGAATCATGGACAGTAGACAAACAAATGAAAAGACGATTAGAGGCCACAGAGATGGGATTTCTCAGATGAATGTTGAAAATTCCTTGGACAGCTAAAAAGACCAATGAGGAAATTCTCAGAGGCCAACACAAAAAGGGAACTCCTAAAAAACATCAGAAAAAAAAACAATAAACATTTTTTTGGCACATCATGAGAAGAGGAAAGTTGGAATACTTGGCTACAACAGGTAAAATGAAAGGAAAGAGAAAATATATAAGGATATGTAAACAAATCTAACTACATGGTGATAATCTAGCATATTATCGCCATGTAGTTAGATTTGTTTACATATCCTTATATATATATTTTGTGTTGTTTTTTGTTGCAGCTGAAGGCCTACTTGGCCGAAACGTCGACTTTTGTTTTGTCCATTACCACGTAAAGCTGTCACCATACCACTTTTTTTTCTTTTTTTTTTAGAATTGCTTTTGTAGCCTTTCCAGTGCCAAAAAGATTCAAATTTCTAGCTCTTATTTTCCTGGCAGCCTCAACCATTAATAATTAATGTTGTCATAGAGTTTATCAGGCATTGTTAGTCCCATTTTACTTTGGCTCCGTTAAAAAATATAACTGATATCAACAAACATTAGCGTAACTATGGTAACATCAAGCATTAATTGTTCAATTTCAAAATTACCAAACTTACCCTTAGCAGCTTGTATGACAGCTTCAATTGATGGTCGAATCCATTCCATGTTGATGTTAAATTCTTCCATAATTAGAAGGCCTTCAATTCTCATACGATAACTGGAATGAAGTTCATTGCTTGGTAAAATATTGATTTCACATTTTCACTATCATATGTTGCTGTATGTTGATGATGATGTTGCTGTAAGTGTGAAAATGAGTTACAAGAAATGTTGGACATTATAGTGAAAGAAAGCAAAATAAAGGACTCAGCCTTAATAGCAAAAAGACAGAGGTAATGGTAACAACAAAGAAAAAGACATCACCTCAGTGCAAAATAAAGACAAGTGGAACAATATTAAAACAGGTAAATGAATTTAAATATTTGGGAACTTTGGTAACCTCAGACGGAAGATGTACAAAAGAGGTGAGATGCAGAGTGGCTCAGGCAAAAGCAGCTTTCCAGAAAATGAGGAAGATACTATGCAATCCATTTTTTGACAATCATCATCAAGTACCCTGCCTGCTGGCATAGGTGATCATGTCTCTCCACAACTTTTGATCTCGACAGCTATTTATCATTTCTGTTGTTGATCTTCTGCCAAGCCATTCTCTTAAGCTGTCTGTTATTTTTTCTCTTTGCTTCCCTCTATCTCTTCGTCCCTCAATTTTTCCAGTTGTTACAATATATTCCAGTTGTTCTCTTCTCATTACATGGCCAAAAAATGATGATTGTTTCTTCCTAATATTGGAAATTAGCTCTCTTTTTGCTTTGACCTCTTTCAAAACATCTTCATTACTCTTTTTAGCTGTCCATGGTATTCTCAACATTCTTCTGTAAAACCACATTTCTACAGACTCCAGTGATTTTCTTGTCTGTTGTCCTATTGTCAATGATTCGCATCCATATGTTAAGACTTGCTCTACGTAACATTTAAGAACTCTTTTTATTGTTTCTATTGTCAAAAATGGATTGCATGGTATCTTCCTCATTTTTTGAAAGCTGCTTTTGCCTGAGCCATTCTGCATCTCACCTCTTTTGTACATCTTCCGTCTGAGGTTAACAAAGTTCCCAAATATTTAAATTCATGTACCTGTTTTAATATTGTTCCACTTGTCTTTATTTTGCACTGAGGTGGTGTCTTTTTCTTTGTTGTTACCATTACCTCTGTCTTTTTGCTATTAAGGCTGAGTCCTTTATTTTTGCTTTCTTTCACTATAATGTCCAACATTTCTTGTAACTCATTTTCACTCTTAGCGATTAAGACTGTATCATCAT
This sequence comes from Megaustenia siamemsis, assembly GCA_032433765.1. Classification (NCBI taxonomy): domain Eukaryota; kingdom Metazoa; phylum Mollusca; class Gastropoda; order Stylommatophora; family Ariophantidae; genus Megaustenia; species Megaustenia siamemsis. The sequence continues at coordinate 27,633,518 of JAVIAB010000102.1, read as the reverse complement.
CAGCATACCTTAGATTATTTATATTATGATCTCCAATTGTTATTCCAGGCATGCCCCTTATGGATCTTAAAATAATCTCACTATAAATATTAAACAAATCTGGTGACAGCACACAACCTTGTCTAACACCCTGTTTTATTTGTTGAAACATTCCCAATTGGTTTCCAGTTCTTATAGCCGCTGTTTGTTGCCAGTACATGTTCTTTATTATTCTTAGATCTTTGCTGTCTACGTTTATACTTTCTAAAATTTTGATTATTTCTTGGTGCTTTACTTTGTCAAATGCCTTGGTATAATCTATGAAACTTAGGTATAGATCTGTTTTCACCTCTGTGGCTCTTTCTACTAAAGATCTTATGATATAAATGGCATTGCTCGTATCCTTTACCTCCAACAAAACCACACTGTTTATCGCTAATTTCTGGATTGATTTTGTTTCGCACTCTTCGCATCATGATTCTTAGTAATATCTTAGTCATATGACTCATAAGGCTTATTGTGCAATGATCGTCGCATTCAGTCGCACCAGATTTCTTTGGTAGGTCTATGAATATTGATTTGAGCAGGTAGTCTGGTATATATCCGCCGTTGTTATAGATATCATTCAATATTTTTGTTATTATTTCTATTCCAAAATCACCCATGGCTTCAATCTCTTCTTTAGTTATATTATCTGGTCCAGGAGCTTTGCCTGCTTTCATATTGCGCAAGGTGTATTCCACTTCTTCTCTGAGTATTTCTGCTCCTTCTCCATTATCCTTAATATTTACTTCTGTTCATTCATCATTACAAAGATCCTTAATGTATTCTGTCATCCGTTCCGTTATGCCTTCTTGATCAATCAACAGTTCTCCTTTTTTTGATCTTAAACATCCAGTTTTTTATTGCGTTTTTCTTCCTGTTAATTCTTCAATTTGTTTGTATATAGTTTCAGCATCTCCTTTTTGTTGCATTTCAATCTCTTTGCATCTCTCTTTTAGCCATGCTTCTTTTGCTTCATTGAATTTTATTTCAGTTTCTTTATTTAATCTCTTATACTCATCTTTATTTTCTTTATTTCTTCTTCTTGTATCCATTAGCTGCAAAATGTCATCTGTCATCCATTTCTTTCTTGAATTTGTCCTCACTGGTGGTATGAGCTCTTTTGATGTTTTAACAACAGAAACAAGAAAAAGAGTTAATAAATGTTATGTAGAGCCAGTCTTAATATATATATGTGAATCATGGACAATAGGACAACAGACAAAAAAATCACTGGAGGCTGTAGAAATGTGGTTTTACAGAAGAATGTTGAGAATACCATGGACAGCTAAAAAGAGTAATGAAAATGTTATGAAAGAGGCCAAAGCAAAAGGAGAGCTAATTTCCAATATTAGGAAGAAACAATCATCATTTTTTGGCCATGTAATGTGAAGAGAACAACTGGAATATATTGTAACAACTGGAAAAATTGAGGGACGAAGAGATAGAGGGAAGCAAAGAGAAAAAATAACAGACAGCTTAAGAGAATGGCTTGGCAGAAGGTCAACAACAGAAATGATAAATAACTGTCGAGATCGAAAGTTGTGGAGAGACATGATCACCTATGCCAGCAGGCTTGGTACTTGATTGATTGATATTGCTGTTATAGAAAACTCTTTTATACAGAGATCATAACAGAAGGCAATCTGATCATTAGAAGAAGTTCTCCCATCGAGCAAATGTTTCGGCCCATTAGCTTCTTGACACTCTAAAGGCGGTGGGCCTGCCTGGGTCATGACTCCCAGGCATCAACCTCCTGCAGCATTGACTCTAAAGCTTACAATATATATTCGGCACAAAATAACTACACTTACACTACGCAACACTTCTGTTCGAATCTATAGCGTTGACTATACAACACCCTTGCTTCATGAACATGTCACAACTTTCTATGATCACTCTTCTTCTTCTTCTACTTTTCAGCTCCCTGTGGAGCATAGGTCTTCAACAAACACTTTCCAAGCCGTTCTGTTTCTTGCCATTCCTATTAAGATCGTTCCATTACTTCCCCATCATCTTCATCTCGGCTTCTATCTGTCATCTCAAAGAACTCCTTAGTCTTCCTCTTTGTCTTTTTCCTGGGGATTCCAAAAAAGGGCCTGTTGTGCAATACTTTCAGTTTCTTTCCGCAGTGTGTATCCTATATGATCACTCTTATTTCAACAATAATATTAAGCAATGAAACAACATAAGGCAGTTTTTTAAAAGTTTAAATAATAAGTCTTCATTGCTCTTTTTTCATTATCCAAGGTATCTTAATGATTTTTCTGTAGCATCTTGTTCCAAACGAATAAATTTTCTTCCTTGCTGTTTGCTAGATTGTCCATGATTCACAACCAAATGTTGCTATCGGGAAGATATATGTTCTTAGTTATTTTAATTTTGCTGCCTTGCTGATATTGTGCCACATGTTCTACATGGCATTTAATTTTTGTGTTGCTATTATTATCAATCCAGCCTTAAATGGGTACCAGATTTTTTTCTGGGAAAGTAAAGCAGCACGGGCTTAAAACCAACCACATTACCCCAAAAATCATGTGCTGAAGGTCTGTTAAATATAGGGTCACTAACACCATATTTCCCTTTACGCCACTTGGCGTGATGGGGGTACTTTACTATTATCATCAATCTTCTTTTGTTCTCTTTCTGGTAGTCTCCATTATTAGTTACTATAGATCCCAGATTAGTTACTATATAGTAAAAAGTAAAGTACCCCCGTCACGCCAAGTGGCGTATGGAGAATATGGTGTTAGTGACCATAAATTTTACAGACCTTCAGCACATGATTTTTGGGGTAATGTGGTTGGTATTACACCGTTGCCACTTTACTTTCCCAGAAAAAAATCTGGTACCCATTAAAGGCTGGGTAAACCAGAAGCCGTCGGTTGGGATCGAACCCTACCTCTTGTCCTTTATAGTCCAGTTTACTAACCACTGAGCTATCACGGCTCCCAGTTACTATATAGATCCCAGATATTCATAATTTGTTACAATTCCAAGTTCTTTTTGTTGATGATGATTTTGAGTTGGCTTTTCATTTTATCAATAGACATTATCTTAGTTTTCTGCATTTTTAGATAGAAATTAACTCTTCACAGTGTTTTCTAACACACTCAACTGTCTCTTTTAACTGTCTATTTGTCTTTGTATAATTAATCCAAGTCCTAATTGATTTTATTGTCTCTATCTTGTGTTACACAAATGAAGAAAATAGAAAAGTAGTCACTCTTAATTTTAAGAGAGAACTTTAAGAGGATAAATATTTCTTAACGTTGAAAAGATGTATTTTTTAGTGTTGAATTAAGATAAATAATTTATTGTCACAAAAAGATATATTATCCATTGTTAAAAAGTTGAACCACATGGCACAAATGTTTGTGGTTGGCTAGTTAGTCGAAGGCCACGGTATCACTGCAGACGAATTAAAATCCATAATTGCTCAACCGCCCTTGCCAGTGGAATCATCCGAATTAACATCTCATCTCATTGAAGGGTCGAAGCAAAGAAAGGCAGCTGCAGTCCCCATCATAGCAAATACAGCACATGTCAAAAGATATAAGGCCAAGCAACACCGAAAGTGAATGAAGCTAAACTGTCCTTCGTCATACGATATCATCATTCATCGTAAGCAATCAGAATATCGAAACATGATCCAGATAAAAAACACAGATCATAGTGTGCACAGAGCACTAAACTCAGTAGCTCAGTAGCCAGACTTGGAATATGAGGAAACTGCAACAAATAAAAAACACTTTTCAGACAGAGCCTCAACGGTTCCTGCCGCCTATCCGCCGTATTGACAGGAATTCCAAAGGCACAAATGCAAATACTTACTTTGGGAGCTTCATGAGGCACATGAAAAACTTTTCAGCATTCCCCAGCTGCTCCTTGTCTCCAGTAAAGCCGTTTATGGAATCAATCTAAACAGAAAACAATGAATAATCATGACCTTTACAGACCCTTTCGAAACACGATTAAGGTTGAATTAATATGGGTCATACGAGTGAAGATGTAGATGGTGTTGAGGTCTTGTTAGGGTTGAGAGATAAAGAAAGGTAAAGTAAAGTACGAGACTTGAATCAGCGTCTTAGCATGAGAGTTTTCACCCATATGTGCTCGTGCGCCTGTCTAGAAGTGTTCTGAGACTTCTGGATAGTGTCGCTTCAAGCATCGAAACTCACGATGCGCGGCGGCATTCCTCACCCTCCCCGAGTACTACCCTAGTACCCATTTCTGCCAGGGGCTGGGTTGACTGCTGACGTATTTTTTTCCCAACCACAAGTACAATTCACACAGCATCCAGCGGGAATCGA